>JAWNPQ010000355.1:0-60376 GCA_035047465.1 Drosophila sordidula | reverse complement strand
CATGTATGCACTTCTGCATTCAGTTACGTATTACTAGAGGAGACAGAGGAGAGAGAGGATATAGAGAGGAGACAGAGGAGAGAGAAGAGATAGAGAGGAGACAGAGGAGAGAAAGAAGCTAGAGAGGAGAGAGAAATGGAGAGGTGACAGAGGAGAGAGAGAGCAGTAGGAGATAGAGAGGAGTCAGAGGAGAGAGAGAGGACATAGAGTGGAGACAGAGAGAGAGAGAGGACATAGAGAGAACAGAGGGGAGATAGATAGAGAGAGGACAGAGGAGAGATAGAGGCTAGAGAGAAGACAGAGAAGAGAGGACATAGAGAGGAGACAGAGAGAGAGGGACGAGAGGGAGATAGAGGAGAGAAAGGAGATAGAGAGGAGAGAGAGACAGAGGACATAGAGAGGAGACAGAGGAGATAGAGAGAAAGAGACAGACAGAGGAGAGAGAAAGCAGACAGAGAGAGAGACAGAGAGAGAGGACACAGAGAGGAGACAGAGGAGAGATAGGAGTTAGAGAGGAGACAGAGAGAGAGAAAGGACATAGAGAGAGACAGAGGGAGAGAGATGAGATATAGAGAAGAGTGAGGAGAGAGAGGAGAAAGGAGATACAGAGGAGACAGGAGGAATAGAGGAGAGAGAGAGGAGCAGGTAGGAGATAGAGAGGAGTCAGAGAGAGAGAGAGAGTACATAGAGAGGAGACAGAGGAGAGAGAGGAAATAGAGAGGAGACAGAGGAGAGAATAGAGAGAGAGAGGAGATCAGGAGGGAGAGAGAGAGAGAATAGAGAGATAGAGAGGAGTACAGAGGAGAGAGAGAGATAGAGAGGAGACAGAGAGAGAGACAGAGAGAGATAGAGAGGCAGCAGAGGAGAGACGAGGAGAGATAGCAGTATAGAGGAGAAAGAGGGAGAGAGAATAGAGAGAGAGAGGACAAGAGGAGAGAGAGGAGAAATAGGGAGAAAGAGAGAGAGTCAGAGGCGACAGAGAGAGAGTGACATAGAGAGGAGACAGAGGAGAAGAGGAGATAGAGAGCATAGAGAGGAGAGCAGAGGAGAGAGAGGACATAGAGAGGAGACAGAGGAGAGAGAGGAAATAGAGAGGAGACAGAGGAGAGAGAACATAGAGAGAAGATAGAGGAGAGAGAGGAGATAGAGAAGAGAGAGAGGACATAGAGAGGAGACAGAGGAGAGAGAGGAGGCAGAGGAGATGGAGAGGAGACAGAGGAGAGAGAGAGAGCCAGAGAGGAGACAGAAGGAGAAAGAGGAGAAATAGAGAGGAGACAGAGGAGAGAGAGGACATAGAGAGGAGAGCAGAGGAGAGATAGCACTTAGAGAGGAGACAGAGGAGAGAGAGAGACATAGAGAGGAGACAGAGGGAGAGAGAAGAGATAGAGAGCAGGGAGAGGAGAGAGAGGAGAGATAAGACAAGAGAGGAGACGAGGAGCAATAGGAGAGAGAGAGGGAGTCAGAGCGAGAGAGAGAGAGACATAGAGAGGAGAGAGAGAGGAGAGAGAGGAGATAGAGGAGATAGAGAGGAGACAGAGGAGAGTCAGAGAAAATACAGGAGAGAGAGGAAAGATAGCAGTTAGAGAGGAGACAGAGGAGAGAGAAGACATAGAGAGGAGAGAGAGGAGATATAGAGGAGACAGAGGAGACAGAGGAAAAATGGGACATAGAGAGAGAGACAGACACAGGAGCAATAGGAGATAGAGAGAAGTCAAAGGAGAGAGAGAGAGTACATAGAGAGGAGACAGAGGAGAGAGGGGACATTGAGAGTAGATTGAGGAGAGAGAACATAGAGAGGAGATAGAGGAGAGAAAGGAGATAGAGAGGAGTGAGAGGACATAGAGAGGAGACAGAGGAGAGAGAAGACATAGAGAGGAGTCAGAGGAAAAATAGGACATAGAGAGGAGACAGAGGAGAGAGGGGACATTGAGAGGAGACAGAGAAGAAATAGGACATAGAGAGGAGACAGAGGAGAGAGAGGACATAGAAAGAAGACAGAGGAGAGAGGGGAGCAATAGGAGATAGAGAGGAGGCAGAGGAGAGAGAAGAGCTACAAAGGAGACAGAGGAGATATAGGACATAGAGAGGACACAGAGGAGAAAGAGGACATTGAGAGTAGAGCGAGGAGAGATAGCGGACAGAGGAGAGAGAGAAGACAGAGAGGAGAGAGAGGAGAGACATAGAGAGAGAGACAGAGGAGATATAGGACATAGAGAGAGACAGAGAGATGGGAGATAGAGAGGAGTCAAAGGAGAGAGAGAGAATACATAGAGAGGAGACAAAGGGGAGAGAGGAGATAAAGGAGACAGAGGAGAGTCAGAGAAAATAGAGAGAGAGAGGACAGAGAGAAGAGACAGAGGAGAGAGGACAGAGAGAGAACACAGAGGAAAAAGAGGACATTGAGAGGAGAGCGAGGAGAGATAGCAGTTAGAGAGGAGAAAGAGGAGAGAGAGGAGATATAGAGGAGACAGAGAGAGAGAGAGGAGAAAGACAGAGAGAATACATAGAGAGGAGACAGAGGAGAGAGAGACATAGAGAGGAGACAGAGGAGAGAGAGGAGATAGAGAGAGACAGAGAGAGAGGGACATAGAGAGGAGACAGAGGAGAGAGAGGACATAGAGAGAGACAGAGGAGAGAGAGAGAGATAGGAGATAGAGGAGAGACAGAGGAGAGAGAGAACAAGAGAGAGATAGAGAGAGAGAGAGACAGAGAGAGAGAAGGACACAGAGAGAGAGACAGAGAGAGAGAGGAGACAGAGAGAGACAGAGGAGAGAGAGAGATAGAGAGGAGACAGAGGGAGAGAGAGCACAGAGAGAGAGAGAGATAGAGAGAGATCAGAGGAGAGAGAGAGGAGCAATAGGAGATAGAGAGGAGTCAGAGGAGCGAGAGAGGATATGGAGTGGAGACAGAGGAGAGAGAGGACATAGAGAGGAGACAGAGGGGAGATAGCAGTTAGAGAGAAGACAGAGGAGAGAGAGAGAGAAGTAGAGAGGAGACAGAGGAGAGAGAGAGACATTGAGAGGAGACAGAGAGAGAGAAGACAGAGAGAGGAGACAGAGGAGAGAGAGGAGCATAGAGAGAGTCAGAGAGAGAGGCAGACAGAGAGAGACAGAGACAAGAGAGAGAGCAGATAGGACATAGAGAGAAGACAGAGGAGAAAGAGGACATTGAGAGTAAAGCGAGGAGAGATAGCAGTTAGAGAGGAGACAGAGGAGAGAGAAGACATAGAGAGGAGAAAGAGGAGAAAGAGGATAGGGAAGAGATATAGAGCAGACAGAGGAAACAGAGGAGATATAGGACATAGAGAGGAGACCGAGGAGCAATAGGAGATAGAGAGGAGTCAAAGGAGAGAGAGAGAATACATAGAGAGGAGACAGAGGGAGAGAGAGATAGAGGAGATAGAGAGAGACAGAGAGGAGACAGAGCACATAGAGAAGCGACGGAGGAGAGATAGGACATAGAGAGAACTTAGATGAAAAAGAGAACATTGAGAGGAGAGCGAGGAGAGATAGCAGAGAGAGGAGACAGAGAGAGAGACATAGAGAGAGAAGAGAGAGAGACAGAAGAGAGAGAGAGGACATAGAGAGAGACAGAGAGAGAGAGGACAGAGAGAGAGAGAGAAGATAGAGAGAGAGACAGAGAGAGAGATAGGAGATAGAGAGGAGTCAGAGGAGAGAGAGAGAATACATAGAGAGGAGACAGAGGGAGAGAGGAGATAGAGGAGATAGAGAGGAGACAGAGGAGAGTCAGAGAAAATACAGGAGAGTGAGGACATAGAGAAGCGACAGAGGAGAGATCGGACATAGAGAGGACACAGATGAAAAAGAGGTCACTGAGAGGAGAGCGAGGAGAGATAGCAGTTAGAGAGGAGACAGAGGAGAGAGAAGACAGAGAGAGGATCAAGAGGAGAGAGAGGAGATATAGAGGAGACAGAGGAGAGAGAGGCGACAGAGGAAAAATTGGACATAGAGAGGAGACAGAAGAGCAAGTGGAGATAGAGAGGAGTCAAAGGAGAGAGAGGGAGAGTACATAGAGAGGACACAAAGGAGAGAGAGAAAATAGAGAGGAAACAGAGGAGAGAGAGGACTTAGAGAGAAGATAGGGGAGAGAAAGGAGATAGAGAAGAGAGAGTACATAGAGACGCGACAGAGGAGATAGAGAAGAGACAGAGGAGATAGAGAGGAGGCAGAGGAGAGAGAAGAGCCAGAAAGGAGACAGAGGAGAAAGAGGAGAAAGAGGAGAAAGAGGAGAAAGAGGAGAAAGAGGAGAAAGAGGAGATAGAGAGCAGACAGTGGAGAGAGAGGAGAGGGCAAAAAGAGGAGACAGAGGAGAGATAGGAGTTAGAGAGGAGACAGAGGAAAGATAGGACATAGAGAGGAGACAGAGGGGAGAGATGAGATATAGACGAGACTGAGGAGAGAGAGAGAGAAATAGGAGATAGGAGAGAGAGGAGTCAGACGAGAGAGAGAGAGGACATAGAGAGAAGACAGAGAAGAGAGAGGAGCAATAGGAGATAGAGAGGAGTCACAGGAGAGAGAGAGGAGCAATAGGAGAGGAGTCAGAGGAGAGAGAGGACCTAGGGTGGAGACAGAGGAGAGAGAGGAGATAGAGAGGAGACAGAGGAGCAATAGATGATAGAGAGGAGTCGGAGGAGAGAGAGAGGATATGGAGTGGAGACAGAGGAGAGAGAGGACATAGAGAGGAGACAGAGGGCAGATAGCAGTTAGAGAGAAGACAGAGGAGAGAGAATACATGGAGAGGAGAAGACAGAGGAGAGAGAGGAGAGAGGAGACATTGAGAGGAGACAGAGAAGAAATAGGACTGAGAGAGGAGACAGAGGAGAGAGAGGACATAGAAGAAAGTCAGAGGAGAGAGGGGACATAGAGAAGAGACAGAGCCAAGATAGGAGCGATAGGACATAGAGAGAAGACAGAGGAGACAGAAGAAATAGAGAGGAGACAAAGGAAAGATAGGACATAGAGAGGCGACAGAGGAGAGATGGGACATTGAGAGGAGGCAGAGAAGAAATAGGATATAGAGATGAGACAGAGCAGAGAGGGGACATAGAAAGAAGACAGAGGAGAGAGGGGAGCAATAGGAAATAGAGAGGAGGCAGAGGAGAGAGAAGTGCTAGAAAGGAGACAGAGGAGATATAGGACATAGAGAGGACACAGAGGAGAAAGAGGACATTGAGAGGAGAGCGAGGAGAGATAGCAGTTAGAGAGGAGACAGAGGAGGGAGAAGACATAGAGAGGAGAAAGAGGAGAGAGAGGAGGTAGAGAGAAGACAGAGGAGAGAGAGCACATAGACAGGAGACAGAGGAGAGATAGGACATAGAGAGGCGACAGAAGAGAGAGAGGACTTAGAAAGGAGATAGGGGAGAGAAAGGAGATAGAGAGGAGACAGAGGAGATAGAGAGAAAACAGAGGAGATAGAGGGTGAGAGAGGAGAGAGAGGGGACATAGAGAGGAGACAGAGGAGATAGAGAGGAGGCAGAGGAGAGAGAAGAGCTAGAAAGGAGACAGAGGAGAAAGAGGAGATAGAGAGCAGACAGAGGAGTGAGAGAAGAGGACAAACAGAGGAGACCGAGGAGAGATAGCAGTTAGAAGGGAGGACAAAGAGGAGAGAGAGGAGGTAGAGGGAAGACAGAGGAGAGAGAGGACCTCGAGTGGAGACAGAGGAGAGAGAGGACATAGAGAGGAGACAGAGGAGCAATAGATGATAGAGAAGAGTCAGAGGAGAGAGAGAGAGTACATAGAAAGGAGACAGTGAAAATATAGGACATAGAGAAGAGACAGAGGAGAGAGGGGACATTGAGAGGAGACAGAGAAGAAATAGGACATAGAGAGGAGACAGGAGAGAGAGACAGAGAGAGAGACAGAGGAGAGAGGCACATAGAGAGGAGACAGACAGATAGGAGAGATAGGAGATAGAGAGGGAGACAGAGAGAGAGAGGAGACATGAGAGAAACAGAAGAGAGAGGACATAAAGAGAGAGGCGGAGGAGACATAGGACATAGAAAGACAGAGAGAGAGAGAGAGCAAGAGAGAGATAGAGAGGGAGGCAGAGGAGAGAGAGAGAGCTACAAAGGAGACAGAGGGAGATATAGGACATAGAGAGGAGACAGAGGAGAAAGACGCGAGAGTAGAGCGAGGAGAGATAGCAGTTAGAGAGGAGACAGAGGAGAGAGAATACATAGAGAGGAGACAGAGGAAACAGAAGAGATAGAGAGAAGACAGAGGAAAAGGAGGACATTGGGAGGAGACAGAGGAGAGAGAGGAGATAGAGAGGAGTGAGAGGACATAGGGAAGAGACAGAGGGGAAAGAAGATATAGAGAGGAGTCAGAGGAAAAAAAGGACATAGAGAGGAGACAGAGGATAGAGGGGACATTGAGAGGAGACAAAGAAGAAATAATATAAAGAGAGGAGACAGAGGAGAGAGAGGACATAGAAAGAAGACATAGGGAGAGGGGAGCAATAGCAGATAGAGAGGGAGGCAGAGGAGAGAGAGAGAGCACAAAGGAGACAGAGGAGATATGAGACATAGAGAGGATACAGAGGAGAAAGAGGACATTGAGAGTAGAGCGAGGAGAGATAGCAGTTAGAGAGGAGACAGAGGAGAGAGAGACATAGAGAGGAGAAAGAGAGAGAGAGATAGGAGACAGAGGAGACAGAGGAGAGAGAGGACATAGAGAGGAGAGAGAATACATAGAGAGGAGACAGAAGAAAGAGAGGAGCTAGAGAGAATACAGAGGAGAGAGAGAGGAGCTAGAGAGGAGACAGAGGAGAGAGAGGAAACAGAGAAGAGAGAGAAAATGGAGAAGAGACAGAGGAGAGATAGGAGCGATAGGAGATAGAGGGGAGACAGAGGAGAGAGAGAACATGAGAGGGAGAGAGAGGGAGAGAAAAGGAGATAGAGAGGAGAGAAAGACATAGAGAGGAGACAGTGGAGAGAGGAGACAGAGAGGAGAGAGAGGAGAGAGAGAGCTAGAAAGGAGACAGAGGAGTCAACGCAGCTAGAGAGGAGAGAGAGGAAATGGAGAGGTGACAGACGAGAGAGAGAGAAGCAGTAGGAGACAGAGAGGAGTCAGAGGAGCGAGAGAGGATATGGAGTGGAGACAGAGGAGAGAGAGGACATAGAGAGGAGACAGAGGGGAGATAGCAATTAGAGAGAATACAGAGGAGAGATAGAGGAGCTAGAGAGAAGACAGAGAAGAGAGAGGACATTGAGAGGAAACAGAGGAGAGAGAGGACTTAGAGAGGAGATAGGGGAGAGAAAGGAGATAGAGAGGAGAGAGGAGACAGAGGAGATAGAGAGGAGACAGAGGAGATAGAGAGAAGAGAAAGAAGACAGAGGAGATAGAAAGCAGACAGAGGAGTGACAGGAGAGGACAAAGAGAGGAGACAGAGGAGAGATAGGAGTTAGAGAGCAGACAGAGGAAAGATAGGACGTAGAAAGGAGACAGAGGAGAGAGATGAGATATAGATAAGACTGCGGAGAGAGAGGAGAAATTGGAGATAGAGAGGAGTCTGAGGAATCTGAGGAGAGAGAGAGGAGCAATAGGAGATAGAGTGGAGTCAGAGCAGAGAGAGAGTACATAGAGTGGAGACTGAGGAGAGAGGACATAGAGAGGAGACAGAGGAGCAATAGATGATAGAGAGGAGTCGGAGGAGAGAGAGAGGAGCAATGAGAGATAGAGAGGTGTCAGAGGAGAGAGAGAGGAGCTAGAGAGGAGACAGAGGAGAAAGAGGATATAGAGAGGCGGCAGAGGAGACCGAGGAGAGATAGCAGTTAGGGAGGAGGGAGAGAGAATAGAGAGAAGACAAAGGAGAGAGAGGAGCAATTGGAGAAAGAGAGGAGTCAGAGGAGAGAGAGAGTACATAGAGAGGAGACCGTGGAAGATAGGACATAGAGAGGAGACAGAGGAGAGGGGGACATTGAGAGGAGACAGAGAAGAAATAGGACATAGAGAGGAGACAGAGGAGAGAGAACATAGAGAGGAGATAGAGGAGAGAAAGGAGATAGAGAAGAGTGAGAGGACATAGAGAGGAGTCAGAGGAGAGAGCGGAGGAATAGGAGATAGAGAGGAGGCACAGGAGAGAGAAGAGCTACAAAGGAGACAGAGGAGATATAGGACATAGAGAGGACACAGAGGAGAAAGCGGACATTGAGAGTAGAGCGAGGAGAGATAGCACTTAGAGAGGAGACAGAGGAGAGAGAAGACATAGAGAGGAGAAAGAGGAGAGGGAAGAGATACAGAGCAGACAGAGGAAACAGAGGAGATATAAGACATAGAGAGGAGACTGAGGAGCAATAGGAGATAGAGAGGAGTCAGAGCAGAGAGAGAGAATACATAGAGAGGAGAGAGAGGGGAGAGAGGAGATAGAGGAGAGTCAGAGAAAATACAGGAGAGAGAGTACATAGAGAAGCGACAGAGGAGAGATAGGACACAGAGAACACACAGATGAAAAAGAGAACATTGAGAGGAGAGCGAGGAGAGATAGCAGTTAGAGAGGAGACAGAGGAGAGAGAAGACATAGAGAGGAGAAAGAGGAGAGAGAGGAGATATAGAGGAGACAGAGGAGAGAGAAGCCATAGAGAGGAGTCAGAGGAAAAATAGGACATAGAGAGGAGACAAAGGAGAGAGAGGACGTAGAAAGAAGACAGAGGAGAGGGGGAGCAATAGGAGATAGAAAGGAGGCAGAGGAGAGAGAAGAGCTACAAAGGAGACAGAGGAGATATAGGACATAGAGAGGACACAGAGGAGAAAGAGGACATTGAGAGTAGAGCGAGGAGAGATAGCAGTTAGAGAGGAGACAGAGGAGAGAGAAGACATAGAGAGGAGAAAGAGGAGAGAGAGGAGATATATAGGAGACAGAGGAGACAGAGGAGAGAGAGGACATAGAGAGGAGACAGAGGAGCAATAGGAGAAAGAGAGGAGTCAGAGGAGAGAGAGAGAGAATACATAGAGAGGAGACAGAGGGAAGAGAGGAGATAGAGAGGGGACAGAGGAGAGTCACAGAAAATAGAGGAGAGAGAGGACTTAGAGAAGCAACAGAGGAGGAATAGGACATAGAGAGGACACAGATGAAAAAGAGGACATTGAGAGAAGAGCGAGGAAAGATAGCAGTTAGAGAGGAGACAGAGGAGAGAGAAGACATAGAGAGGAGAAAGAGGAGAGAGAGGAGATATAGAGGAGACAGAGGAGAGAGAGGAGACAGAGGAAAAATGGGACATAGAGAGCAGACAGAGGAGCAATAGGAGATAGAGACGAGTCAAAGGAGAGAGAGAGAGTACATAGAGAGGAGACAGAGGAGAGAGATGATATAGAGGAGATAGAGAGGAGACAGAGGAGAGTCAGAGAAAATACAGGAGAGAGAGAGGATATAGAGAGGAGACAGAGGAGAGAGGGGACATTGAGAGTAGATTGAGGAGAGAGAACATAGAGAGGAGATAGAGGAGAGAAAGGAGATAGAGAGGAGTGAGAGGACATAGAGAGGAGACAGAGGAGAGAGAAGACATAGAGAGGAGGCTGAGGAAAAATAGGACATAGAGAGGAGACAGAGGAGAGAGAGGACATAGAAAGAAGACAGAGGAGAGAGGGGAGCAATAGGAGATAGAGAGGAGGCAGAGGAGAAAGAAGAGCTACAAAGGAGACAGAGGAGATATAGGACATAGAAAGAACACAGATGAAAAAGAGGACATTGAGAGGAGAGCGAGGAGAGATAGCAGTTAGAGAGGAAACAGAGGAGAGAGAAGGCATAGAGAGGAGAAAGAGGAGAGAGAGGAGATATAGAGGTAGACAGAGAGAGACAGAGGAGAGAGAATGCATAGAGAGGAGACAGAAGAAAGAGAGGAGATAGAGAGAAGACAGAGGAGAGAGAGGACATAGAGAGGAAACAGAAGAGAGAGAGAAAATAGAGAAGAGACAGAGGAGAGATAGGAGCGATAGGAGATAGAGGGGAGACAGAGGAGAGAGAGAACATAGAGAGGAGATAGAGGAGAGAAAGGAGATAGAGAGGAGAGAGATGACATAGAGAGGAGAAAGAGGAGAGAGAGGAGATATAGAGGAGACAGAGGAGAGAGAGGAGACAGAGGAAAAATAGGACATCGAGAGGAGACAGAGGAGCAATAGGAGATAGAGAGGAGTCAAAGGAGAGAGAGAAAGTACATAGAGAGGAGACAAAGGAGCAATAAGAAATAGAGAGGAGTCAGAGGAGCGAGAGAGGATATGGAGTGGAGACAGAGGAGAGAGAGTACATAGAGAGGAGACAGAGGAGAGAGAGGATATAGAGAGGACACAGAGGAAAGATAAGACATAGAGAGGAGACAGAGGAGAGACGGGGCATTGAGAGGAGAGAGAACATAGAGAGGAGATAGCGGAGAGAAAGGAGATAGAGAGGAGTGAGAGGACATAGAGGGAGACAGAGGAGAGAGAAGACATAGAGAGGAGTCAGAGAAAAATAGGACATAGAGAGGAGATAGAGGAGAGAGGGGACATTGAGGGGAGACAAAGAAGAAATAGGACATAGAGAGGAGACAGAGGAGAGAGAGGACATAGAAAGAAGACAGAGGAGAGAGGGGAGCAATAGGAGATAGAGAGGAGGCAGAGGAGAAAGAAGAGCTACAAAGAAGACAGAGGATATATAGGACATAGAAAGGACACAGAGGAGAAAGAGGACATTGAGAGTAGAGCGAGGAGAGATAGCAGTTAGAGAGGAGTCAGAGGAGAGAGAGGACATAGAGAGGAGACAGAGGAGCAATAGGAGAAAGAGAGGAGTCAGAGGAGAGAGAGAGATAGAGAGGAGAGAGAGGATTTAGAGAGGAGATAGGGGAGAGAAAGGAGGTAGAGAGGAGAGAGAGGACATAGAGAGGAGACAGAGGAGATAGAGAGAATAGAATGGAGACAGAGGAGAAAGAAGAGATAGAGAGCAGACAGAGGAGAGAGAGGAGACAGAAGAGAGATAGGAGTTAGAGAGCAGACAGAGGAAAGATAGGACATTGAAAGGAGACAGAGGAGACAGAGGAGAGAGAGGAGAAATAGGAGATAGGAGAGAGAGGACATAGAGAGGAGACAGAGGAGAGAGAAGAGCTACAAAGGATATAGAGGAGATATAGGACATAGAGAGGACACAGAAGAGAAAGAGGACATTGAGAGTAGAGCGTGGAGAGATATCAGTTAGAGAGGAGACAGAGGAGAGAGAAGACATAGAGAGGAGAAAGAGGAGAGGGAAGAGATATAGAGCAGACAGAGGAGATATAGGACATAGAGAGGAGACAGAGGAGCAATAGGAGATAGAGAGGTGTCAGAGGAGAGAGAGAGAATACATTGAGTGGAGACAGAGGGGAGGGAGGATATAGAGGAGATAGAGAGGAGACAAAGGAGAGTCAGAGAAAATACAAGAGAGAGAGGACATAGAGAAGCGACAGAGGAGATATAGGACATAGAGAGCACACAGATGAAAAAGATAACATTGAGAGGAGAGCGAGGAGAGATAGCAGTTAGAGAGGAGACAGAGGGGAGAGAAGACATAGAGAGGAGAAAGAGGAGAGAGAGAGAATACATAGAAAGGAGACAGAGGGGAGAGAGGAGATAGAGAGGAGATAGAGAGGAGATAGAGGAAAGTCAGAGAAAATAGAGGAGAGAGAGGACATAGAGAAGCGACAGAGGAGATATAGGACATAGAGAGCACACAGATGAAAAAGATAACATTGAGAGGAGAGTGAGGAGAGATAGCAGTTAGAGAGGAGACAGAGGGGAGAGAAGACATAGAGAGGAGAAAGAGGAGAGAGAGGAGATATAGAGGAGACAGAGGAGAGAGAGAGAGACAGAGGAAAAATAGGACATAGAGAGGAGACAGAGGAGCAATAGGAGATAGAGAGGAGTCAAAGGAGAGAGAGAGAGTACATAGAGAGGAGACAGAAGAGAGAGAGGACATAGAGAGGAGACAGAGGAAAGATAAGACATAGAGAGGAGACAGCGGAGGGAGGGGACATTGAGAGGAGACAGAGAAGAAAAAGGACATAGAGAGGAGACAGAGGAGAGAGAGGAGAGATAGAGAGGAAACAGAGGAGAGACTGGACATAGAGAGGAGGCGGAGGATATATTGGACATAGAAAGAAGACAGTGGAGAGAGGGGAGCAATAGGAGATAGAGAGGAGGCAGAGGAGAGAGAAGAGCTACAAAGGAGACAGAGGAGATATAGGACATAGAGAGGACACAGAGGTGAAAGAGGACATTGAGAGTAGAGCGAGGAGAGATAGCGGTTAGAGAGGAGACAGAGGAGAGAGAAGACATAGAGTGGAAACAGAGGAGAGAGAGAAAATAGAGAAGAGACAGAGGAGAGAGAGAAAATAGAGATGAGGTAGAAGAGAGAAAGGAGATAGAGAGCAGAGAGAGGACATAGAGAGGAGACAGTGGAGAGAGAGGAGATAGAAAGGAGACAGAGGAGTCAAAGCAGCTAGAGAGGAGAGGGAGGCAATGGAGAGGAGTCAGAGGAGAGAGAGAGGAGCAGTAGGAGATAGAGTGGAGTCAGAGGAGCGAGAGAGGATATGAAGTGGAGACAGAGGAGAGAGAGGAGACAGAGGGGAGATAGCATTTAGAGAGAATACAGAGGAGAGAGAGAGGAGCTAGAGAGGAGACAGAGGAGAGAGAGGACATTGAGAGGAAACAGAGGAGAGACAGGAGTTAGGGGAGAGAAAGGAGATAGAGAGGAGAGAGAGGACATAGAGAGGAGACAGAGGAGATAGAGAGGAGACAGAGGAGATAGAGACAATAGAAAGGAGACAGAGGAGAAAGAGGAGATGGAGAGCAGACAGAGGAGAGAGAGGAGAGAACAAAGAGAGGAGACAGAGGAGAGATAGGAGTTAGAGAGCAGACAGAGGAATGATAGCACATAGAAAGGAGACAGAGGAGACAGAGGAGAGAGAGGAGCAATAGGAGATAGAGAGGAGTCTGAGGAGAGAGAGAGGAGCAATAGGAGATAGAGTGGAGTCAGAGGAGAGAGAGAGTACATAGAGTGGAGACAGAGGAGAAAGAGGATATAGAGAGGCGGCAGAGGAGACCGAGGAGAGATAGCAGTAGAGAGGAGGAAGAGGGGATAGAGAGAAGACAGAGGAGAGAGAGGAGCAATTGAAGAAAGAGAGGTGTCAGAGGAGAGAGAGCGTGCATAGAGAGAAGACAGTGGAAAGATAGGACATAGAAAGGAGACAGAGGAGAGAGATGAGATATAGACGAGACAGAGGAGAGAGAGGAGAAATAGGAGATAGGAGAGAGAGGAGTTAGACGGTGAGAGAGAGATAATAGAGAGAAGACAGAGAAGAGAGAGGAGCAATAGGAGATAGAGAGGACTCAGAGGAGAGAGAGAGGAGCAATAGGAGATAGAGAGAAGTCAGAGGAGAGTGAGAGGACCTAGAGTGGTGACAGAGGAGAGAGAGCACATAGAGAGGAAACAGAGGAGCCATAGGTGATAGAGAGGAGTCGGAAGAGAGAGAGAGAGGAGCAATGAGAGATAGAGAGGAGACAGAGGAGAGAGAAGAGCTACAAAGGATATAGAGGAGATATAGGACATAGAGAGGACACAGAAGAGAAAGAGGACATTGAGAGTAGAGCGTGGAGAGATATCAGTTAGAGAGGAGACAGAGGAGAGAGAAGACATAGAGAGGAGAAAGAGGAGAGGGAAGAGATATAGAGCAGACAGAGGAGATATAGGACATAGAGTGGAGACAGAGGAGCAATAGGAGATAGAGGGGAGTCAGAGGAAAGAGAGAGAATACATAGATAGGAGACAGAGGGGAGAGAGGAGATAGAGGAGATAGAGAGGAGACAGAGGGAGAGTCAGAGAAAATGCAGGAGAGAGAGGACATAGAGAAGCGACAGAGGAGAGGTAGGACATAGAGAGCACACAGATGAAAAAGAGGACATTGAGAGATGAGCGAGGAAAGATAGCATTTACAGAGGAGACAGAGAAGAGAGAAGACATAGAGAGGAGAAAGAGGAGAAAAAGGAGATATAGAGGAAACAGAGGAGAGAGAGGAGACAGAGGAAAAATATGACATAGAGAGGAGACAGAGGAGCAATAGGAGATAGAGCGGAGTCAAAGGAGAGAGAGAGAGTACATAGAGAGGAGACAGAGGAGAGAGAGGACATAGAGAGGAAACAGAGGAGAGAGAGGACTTAGAGAGGAGATAGGGGAGAGAAAGGAGATAGAGAGGAGAGAGGACATTGAGACGAGACAGAGGAGATAGAGCGGAGACAGAGGAGATAGAGAGGAAGCAGTGGAGAGTCAGAGAAAATACAGAAGAGAGAGAACATAGAGAAGCGACAGAGGAGAGATAGGACATAGAGAGCACACAGATGAAAATGAGGACATTGAGAAGAGAGCGAGGAGAGATAGCAGTTAGAGAGGAGACAGAGGAGAGAGAAGACATAAAGAGGAGAAAGAGGAGAGAGAGGAGATATAGAGGAGACCGAGGAGAGAGAGGAGACAGAGGCAAAAAAGGACATAGAGAGAAGACAGAGGAGCAATAGGAGATAGAGAGGAGTCAGAGGGGAGAGAGAGAGTACATAGAGAGGAGACAGAGGAGAGAGAGGACATAGAGAGGAAACAGAGGAGAGAGGACTTAGAGAGGTGACAGGGGAGAGAAAGGAGATTGAGAGGAGAGAGGACATAGAGAAGAGACAGAGGAGATGGAACGGAGACACAGGAGATATAGAGGAGGCAGAGGAGAGAGAAGAGCTAGAAAGGAGACAGAGGAGAAAGAGGAGATAGAGAGGAGACAGAGGAGAGATAGGAGTTAGAGAGGAGACAGAGGAAAGATACGACATAGAGAGGAGACAGAGGAGAGAGATGAGATATAGACGAGACAGAGGAGAGAGAGGAGAAATAGGAGATAGGAGAGAGAGGAGTTAGACGGTGAGAGAGAGGACATAGAGAGAAGACAGAGAAGAGAGAGGAGCAATAGGAGATAGAGAGGACTCAGAGGAGAGAGAGAGGAGCAATAGGAGATAGAGAGAAGTCAGAGGAGAGTGAGAGGACCTAGAGTGGTGACAGAGGAGAGAGAGCACATAGAGAGGAAACAGAGGAGCCATAGGTGATAGAGAGGAGTCGGAAGAGAGAGAGAGGAGCAATGAGAGATAGAGAGGAGTCAGAGGAGAGAGAGAGGACATAGACAGGAGACAGAGGAGAGAGAGGATATAGAGAGGCGGCAGAGCAGACCGAGGAGAGATAGCAGTTAGAGCGGAGGGAGAGGGGACAGAGAGAAGACAGAGGAGAGAGAGGAGCACTTGGAGAAAAAGAGGAGTCAGAGGAGAGAGAGAGAGTACATAGAGAGGAGACAGAAGAAAGAGAGGAGATAGAGAGAAGACACAGGAGAGAGAGGACATAGAGTGGAGACAGAGGAGAGATAGGACATAGAAAGGCGACAGGAGAGAGATAGGAGCTAGAGAGAATACAGAGGAGAGAGAGAGGAGCTAGATAGGAGACTGAGGAGAGAGAGAACATAGAGAGGAGATAGAGGAGAGAAAGAAGATAGAGAGGAGAGAGAGAACATAGAGAGGAGACAGTGGAGAGAGAGGAGATAGAGAGGAGGTAGAGGAGAGAGAAGAGCTAGAAAGGAGACAGAGGAGTCAAAGCAGCTGGAGACGAGAGAGAGAGGAAATGGAGAGGAGTCAGAGGAGAGAGAGAGGAGCAGTAGGAGATAGAGAGGAGTCAGAGGAGCGAGAGAGGATATGGAGTGGAGACAGAGGAGAGAGAGGACATAGAGAGGAGACAGAGGGGAGATAGCAGTTAGAGAGAATACAGAGGAGAGAGAGAGGAGCTAGAGAGGAGAGAGAGGACATTGAGAGGAAACAGAGGAGAGAGAGGACTTAGAGAGGAGATAGGGGAGAGAAAGGAGGAAGAGAGGAGAGAGAGGACAAAGAGAGGAGAGAGAGGAGAGATAGGAGTTAGAGAGGAGACAGAGGAAAGATAGGACATAGAAAGGAGACAGAGAAGACAGAGGAGAGAGATGAGATATAGATAAGACAGAGGAGAGAGAGGAGCAATAGGAGATAGAGAGGAGTCTGACGAGAGAGAGAGAAGCAATAGGAGATAGAGTGGAGTCAGAGGAGAGAGAGAGTACATATAGTGGAGACAGAGGAGAGAGAACATAGAGAGGAGACAGAGGAGAGAGGGGACATTGAGAGGAGACACAGAAGAAATAGGACATAGAGAGGAGACAGAGGAGAGAGAACATAGAGAGGAGATAGAGGAGAGAAAGAAGATAGAGAGGAGTGAGAGGACATAGAGATGAGACAGAGGAAAGAGAACACATACAGAGGAGTCAGAGGAGAGAGCGGACCAACAGGAGCTAGAGATGACACAGAGGAGAAAGAGGACATTGAGAGTAGAGCGAGGAGAGATAGCAGTTAAAGAGGAGACAGAGGAGAGAGAAGACATAGCGAGGAGAAAGAGGAGAGGGAAGGGATGTAGAGCAGACAGAGGAATCAGAGGAGATATAGGACATAGAGAGGAGACAGAGGAGCAATAGGAGATAGAGGGGAGTCAGAGGAAAGAGAGAGAATACATTGAGTGGAGACAGAGGGGAGGGAGGATATAGAGGAGATAGAGAGGAGACAAAGGAGAGTCAGAGAAAATACAGGAGAGAGAGGACATAGAGAAGCGACAGAGGAGAGATAGGACATAGAGAGCACACAGATGAAAAAGAGGACATTGAGAGAAGAGCGAGAAAGATAGCAGTTAGAGAGGAGACAGAGGAGAGAGAAGTTATAGAGAGGAGAAAGAGGAGAAAGAGGAGAAAAAGGAGATATAGAGGAGACAGAGGAGAGAGGAGGAGACAGAGGAAAAATATGACATAGAGAGGAGCAATAGGAGATAGAGAGGAGTCAAAGGAGAGAGAGAGAGCACATAGAGAGGAGACAGAGGAGAGAGAGGACATAGAGAGGAAACAGAGGAGAGAGAGGACTTAGAGAGGAGATACGGTAGAGAAAGGAGATAGAGAGGAGAGAGGACATAGAGACGAGACAGAGGAGATAGAGCGGATACAGAGGAGATAGAGAGGAGGCAGAGGAGAGAGAAGAGCTAGAAAGGAGACAGAGGAGAAAGAGGAGATAGAGAGGAGATAAAGAGGAGATAGAAGGGAGACAGAGGAGAGATAGGAGTTAGAGAGGAGACAGAGGAAAGATAGGACATAGAGAGGAGACAGAGGAGAGAGATGAGATATAGACGAGACAGAGGAGAGAGAGGAGAAATAGGAGATAAGAGAGAGAGGAGTCAGATGAGAGAGAGAGAGAAGATATAGAGATATAGAGAAGACAGAGAAGAGAGAGGAGCAATTGGAGATAGAGAGGAGTCAGAGGAGAGAGAGAGAATACATAGAGATGAGACAGAGGGGAGAGAGGAGATAGAGAGGAGATAGAGGAGAGTCAGCGAAAATACAGGAGAGAGAGGACATAGAGAAGCGACAGAGGAGATATAGGACATAGAGAGCACACAGATGAAAAAGATATCATTGAGAGGAGAGCGAGGAGAGATAGCAGTTAGAGAGGAGACACAGGGGAGAGAAGACATAGAGAGGAGAAAGAGGAGAGAGAGGAGATATAGAGGAGACAGAGGAGAAGGAGGAGACAGAGGAAAAATAGGACATAGAGAGGAGACAGAGGAGCAATAGGAGATAGAGAGGAGTCAAAGGAGAGAGAGAGAGTACATAGAGAGGAGAGAGAGGAGAGAGAGGACATAGAGAGGAGACAGAGGAAAGATAAGACAAAGAGACAGAGGAGAGAGAGGAGAGATAGAGAGGAAACAGAGGAGAGAGTGGACATAGAGAGGAGGCGGAGGATATATAGGACATAGAAAAAAGACAGAGGAGAGAGGGGAGCAATAGGAGATAGAGAGGAGGCAGAGGAGAGAGAAGAGCTACAAAGGAGACAGAGGAGATATAGGACATAGAGAGGAAACAGAGGTGAAAGAGGACATTGAGAGTAGAGCGAGGAGAGATAGCAGTTAAAGAGGAGACAGAGGAGAGAGAAGACATAGCGAGGAGAAAGAGGAGAGGGAAGGGATGTAGAGCAGACAGAGGAATCAGAGGAGATATAGGACATAGAGAGGAGACAGAGGAGCAATAGGAGATAGAGGGGAGTCAGAGGAAAGAGAGAGAATACATTGAGTGGAGACAGAGGGGAGGGAGGATATAGAGGAGATAGAGAGGAGACAAAGGAGAGTCAGAGAAAATACAGGAGAGAGAGGACATAGAGAAGCGACAGAGGAGAGATAGGACATAGAGAGCACACAGATGAAAAAGAGGACATTGAGAGAAGAGCGAGAAAGATAGCAGTTAGAGAGGAGACAGAGGAGAGAGAAGACATAGAGAGGAGAAAGGGGAGAAAGACGAGAAAAAGGAGATATAGAGGAGACAGAGGAGAGAGAGGAGACAGAGGAAAAATATGACATAGAGAGGAGCAATAGGAGATAGAGAGGAGTCAAAGGAGAGAGAGAGAGTACATAGAGAGGAGACAGAGGAGAGAGAGGACATAGAGAGGAAACAGAGGAGAGAGAGGACTTAGAGAGGAGATAGGGGAGAGAAAGGAGATAGAGAGGAGAGAGGACATAGAGACGAGACAGAGGAGATAGAGCGGATACAGAGGGAGATAGAGAGGAGGCAGAGGAGAGAGAAGAGTAGAAAGGAGACAGAGGGAGAAAGAGGAGATAGAGAGGGAGACAGAGAGGAGATAGAAGGGAGACAGAGGGAGAGATAGGAGATAGAGAGGAGACAGAGGAAAGATAGGACATAGAGAGGGAGACAGAGGAGAGAGATGAGATATAGACGAGACAGAGGAGAGAGAGGAGAAATAGGAGATAGGAGAGAGAGGAGTCAGATGAGAGAGAGAGAGAAGATATAGAGATATAGAGAAGACAGAGAAGAGAGAGGAGCAATTGGAGATAGAGTGGAGTCAGAGGAGAGAGAGAGAATACATAGAGATGAGACAGAGGGGAGAGAAGAGATAGAGAGGAGATAGAGAGGAGATAGAGGAGAGTCAGCGAAAATACAGGAGAGAGAGGACATAGAGAAGCGACAGAGGAGATATAGGACATAGAGAGCACACAGATGAAAAAGATATCATTGAGAGGAGAGCGAGGAGAGATAGCAGTTAGAGAGGAGACACAGGGGAGAGAAGACATAGAGAGGAGAAAGAGGAGAGAGAGGAGATATAGAGGAGACAGAGGAGAAGGAGGAGACAGAGGAAAAATAAGACATAGAGAGGAGACAGAGGAGCAATAGGAGATAGAGAGGAGTCAAAGGAGAGAGAGAGAGTACATAGAGAGGAGACAGAGGAGAGAGAGGACATAGAGAGGAGACAGAGGAAAGATAAGACAAAGAGACAGAGGAGAGAGAGGAGAGATAGAGAGGAAACAGAGGAGAGAGTGGACATAGAGAGGAGGCGGAGGATATATAGGACATAGAAAGAAGACAGAGGAGAGAGGGGAGCAATAGGAGATAGAGAGGAGGCAGAGGAGAGAGAAGAGCTACAAAGGAGACAGAGGAGATATAGGACATAGAGAGGAAACAGAGGTGAAAGAGGACATTGAGAGTAGAGCGAGGAGAGATAGCGGTTAGAGAGGAGACAGAGGAGAGAGAAGACATAGAGAGGAAACAGAGGAGAGAGAGAAAATAGAGAAGAGACAGAGGAGAAAGACAAAATAGAGTTGAGATAGAGGAGAGAAAGGAGATAGAGAGCAGAGAGAGGACATAGAGAGGAGACAGTGGAGAGAGAGGACATTGAGATGAAACAGAGGAGAGTGAGGATTTAGCGAGGAGATAGGGGACAGAAAGGAGATAGAGAGGAGAGAGAGGACATAGAGAGGAGACAGAGGAGATAGAGAGGAGACAGAGGAGATAGAGGATATGGAGAGCAGACAGTGGAGAGAGAGGAGAGAACAAAGAGAGGAGACAGAGGAGAGGTAGGAGTTAGAGAGCAGACAGAGGAATGATAGAACATAGAAAGGAGACAGAGGAGAGAGATGAGATATAGATAAGACAGAGGAGAGAGAGGAGAAATAAGAGATAGGAGAGAGAGGAGTCAGACGAAAGAGAGAGAGGACATAGAGAGGAGACAGAGGAGATAGAGGAGCAATAGGAGATAGAGAGGAGTCTGAGGAGAGAGAGAGGAGCAATAGGAGATAGAGTGGAGACAGAGGAGAAAGAGGATATAGAGCGGCGGCAGAGGAGACCGAGGAGAGATACCAGTAGAAAGGAGGAAGAGAGGATAGAGAGAAGACAGAGGAGAGAGAGGAGCAATTGAAGAAAAAGAGGAGTCAGAGGAGAGAGAGCGTGCATAGAGAGGAGACAGTGGAAAGATAGGACATAGAGAGGAGACAGAGAAGAGAGGAGACAGAGAAGAAATAGGACATAGAGAGGAGACAAAGGATAGAGAACATAGAGAGGAGATAGAGGAGAGAAAGGAAATAGAGAGGAGTGAGAGGACAAAGAGATGAGACAGAGGAGAGAGAACACATAGAGAGGAGTCAGAGGAGAGAGCGGAGCAATAGGAGCTAGAGATGACACAGAGGAGAAAGAGGACATTGAGAGTAGAGCGAGGAGAGATAGCAGTTAGAGAGGAGACAGAGGAGAGAGAAGACATAGCGAAGAGAAAGAGGAGAGCGAAGGGATATAGAGCAGACAGAGGAATCAGAGGAGATATAGGACATAGAGTGGAGACAGAGGAGCAATAGGAGATAGAGGGAGTCAGAGGAAGAGAGAGAATACATAGAGAGGAGACAGAGGGGAGAGAGGAGATAGAGAGGAGACAGAGGAGAGTCAGAGAAAATACAGGAGAGAGAGGACATAGAGAAGCGACAGAGGAGAGATAGGACATAGAGAGAACACAGATGAAAAAGAGGACATTGAGAGGAGAGCGAGGAGAGATAGCAGTTAGAGAGGAGACAGAGGAGAGAGAAGACATAGAGAGGGAGAAAGGGAGAGAGACGAGAGAAGGAGATGAGAGAGACAGAGGAGAGAGAGAGACAGAGGAGAAAGATGACATAGAGAGGGAGCAATAGGAGATAGAGAGCAGTCAAGGAGAGAGAGAGAGGACATAGAGAGGAGACAGAGGAGAGAGAGGATATAGAGAGGAGACAGAGGAGAGAGAGGACATAGAGAGGAGACAGAGGAGAGAGAGGAGACAGAGAGGAGAGAGGACATAGAGACGAAACAGAGGAGATAGAGAGGATATAGAGAGATAGAGAGAGAGGCAGAGAGAGAGAAGAGATAGAGAGGAAACAGAGGAGAAAGAGAAGACAGAGAGAGATAGAGAGGGAGACAGAGGAGAGATAGGAGTTAGAGAGGAGACAGAGGAAGATAGGACATAGAGAGGAGACAGAGGAGAGAGAGGAAAGATATAGACAGAGACAGAGGAGAGAGAGGGAGAAATAGGAGATAGGAGAGAGAGGGAGTCAGACGAGAGAGAGAGAGAGGACATAGAGAGAAGACAGAGAGAGAGAGAGGAGCAATAGGAGATAGAGAGGAGACAGAGGAGAGAGAGAGAAACATAGAGAGGAGACAGAGGGGAGAGAGGAGATAGAGAGGAGATAGAGGAGAGTCAGAGAGATAGAGGAGACAGAGAGACATAGAGAGAGAGACAGAGAGAAAGAGACATAGAGAGCAGAGAGAGAGAGAGAGGGACAGTGAGAGAGAGAGGAGAGAGAGATAGAGAGGAGAGAGAGAGAGAGAGAAGAGCTAGAGAGGGAGACAGAGGAGAGCAAAGGAGATAGAGAGGAGAGAGAGAAATCAGAGGAGATAGAGGACAAGAGAGAGAGAGAGGAGCAGATAGGAGATAGAGAGGAGTCAGAGGAGCGAGAGAGAGACATAGAGTGGAGACAGAGGAGAGAGAGGACATAGAGAGAGAGAGAGGGAGAGAGAGCAGTTAGAGAGAGACACAGAGAGAGAGAGGAGACAGAGAGGAGACAGAGAGAAGGAGACAGAGGAGAGAGAGAGGAGACAGAGAGGAGACAGAGAGAGAGACAGAGAGTCAGAGAGAATCAGAGAGAGAGAGAGAACATAGAGAGGAGACAGAGGAGGGAGAGGAGAAAGAGAGGACACAGAGGAGAGGGAGGATCAATAGGAGAGAGAGTAGTCAGAGGAGAGAGAGCGGACATAGAGTGTAGACAGAGGAGAGAGAGGACAGACAGAAGAGACAGAGGAGCAATAGATGATAAATAGGAGTCAGACCGAGAGAGAGAGAGACAGAGGAGAGAAGGACATAGAGAGAGACAGAGAGAGCAGATAGGAGTTAGAGAGGAGACAGAGAGAGAGAGAGAGAGTACATAGAGAGGGAGACAGAGGGAGAGAGAGGACATTGAGAGGAAACACAGGAGAGAGAGGACTTAGAGAGGGAGATAGGGAGAGAAAGGAGATAGAGAGAGAGAGAGAGTACATAGAGAGGAGACAGAGGAGATAGAGAGAATAGAAAGGAGACAGAGGAGATAGAGAGGAGATAGAGAGCAGACAGAGAGCAGACAGAGGAGAGAGAGGAGAGGTCAAAGAGAGGAGACAGAGGAGAGATAGGAGTTAGAGAGCAGACAGAGGAAAGATAGGACAGAGAAAGGAGACAGAGGAGACAGAGGAGAGAGATGAGATATAGATAAGACAGAGGAGAGAGAGGAGAAATAGGGGATAGGAGAGAGAGGAGTCAGACGAGAGAGAGGACATAGAGAGGAGACAGAGGAGAGAGAGGAGCAATAGGAGATAGAGAGGAGTCTGAGGAGATAGAGAGGAGCAATAGGAGATAGAGTGGAGTCAGAGGAGAGAGAGAGTACATAGAGTGGAGACAGAGCAGAGAGAGGACATAGAGAGGAGACAGAGGAGCACTAGATGATAGAGAGGAGTCGGAGAGAGAGAGAGCAATGAGAGATAGAGAGGAGTCAGAGGAGAGAGAGGACATAGAGAGGAGACAGAGGAGAGATAGGACATAGAAAGGCGACAGAAGAGAGATAGGAGCTAGAGAGAATACAGAGGAGAGAGAGAGGAGCAATAGGAGATAGAGTGGAGTCAGAGGAGAGAGAGAGTACATAGAGTGGAGACAGAGGAGAGAGAGGACATAGAGAGGAGACAGAGGAGCAATAGATGATAGAGAGGAGTCGGAGGAGAGAGAGAGGAGCAATGAGAGATAGAGAGGAGTCAGAGGAGAGAGAGAGGACATAGAGAGGAGACAGAGGAGAAAGAGGATATTGAGAGGCGGCAGAGGAGACCGAGGAGAGATGGCAGTAGAGAGGAGGAAGAGGGGATAGAGAGAAGACAGAGGAGAGAGAGGAGCAATTGAAGAAAGAGAGGAGTCAGAGGAGAGAGAGCGTGACATAGAGAGGAGACAGTGGAAAGATAGGACATAGAGAGGAGACAGAGGAGAGAGGGGACATTGAGAGGAGACAGAGAAGAAATAGGAAATAGAGAGGAGACAGAGGAGAGAGAACATAGAGAGGAGATAGAGGAGAGAAAGGAGATAGAGAGGAGTGAGAGGACATAGAGATGAGACAGAGGAGAGAGAACACATACAAAAGAGTCAGTAGAGAGAGCGGAGCAATAGGAGCTAGAGATGACACAGAGGAGAAAGAGGACTTTGAGAGTAGAGCGAGGAGAGATAGCAGTTAGAGAGGAGACAGAGGAGAGAGAAGACATAGCGAGGAAACAGAGGAGAGAGAGGACTTAGAGAGGAGATAGGGGAGAGAAAGGAGATAGAGAGGAGAGAGGACATTGAGACGAGACAGAGGAGATAGAGCGGAGACAGAGGAGCAATAGGAGATAGAGGGGAGTCAAAGCAGAGAGAGAGAGTACATAGAGAGGAGACAGAGGAGAGAGAGGACATAGAGAGGAAACAGAGGAGAGAGAGGACTTAGAGAGGAGATAGGGGAGAGAAAGGAGATAGAGAGGAGAGAGGACATTGAGACGAGACAGAGGAGATAGAGCGGAGACAGAGGAGATAGAGAGGAGACAGTGGAGAGTCAGAGAAAATACAGGAGAGAGAGGACATAGAGAAGCGACAGAGGAGAGATACGACATAGAGACCACACAGATGAAAAAGAGGACATTGAGAAGAGAGCGAGGAGAGATAGCAGTTAGAGAGGAGGCAGTGGAGAGAGACGACATAGAGAGGAGAAAGAGGAGAGAGAGGAGCAATAGGAGATAGAGTGGAGTCAGAGGAGAGAGAGAGTACATAGAGTGGAGACAGAGGAGAAAGAGGATATAGAGCGGTGGCAGAAGAGACCGAGGAGAGATGGCAGTAGAAAGGAGGAAGAGGGGATAGAGAGAAGACAGAGGAGAGAGAGGAGCAATTGAAGAAGGAGAGGAGTCAAAGGAGAGCGAGAGAGTACATAGAGAGGAGACAGAGGAGAGACAGGACATAGAGAGAGAAACAGAGGAGAGAGAGGAGTTAGAGAGGAGACAGAGGAAAGATAGGACATAGAGAGGAGACCGAGGAGAGAGAGATATAGACAGAGACAGAGGGAGAGAGAGGGAGAAATAGAGAGAGAGAGAGAGAGAGTCAGATGAGAGAGACAGAGGACATAGAGAGAAGACAGAGAAGGGAGAGGAGAAATTGGAGATAGAGAGGAGTCAGAGGAGAGAGAGAGAATACATAGAGAGGAGACAGAGGGGAGAGAGGACATAGAGAGGAAATAGAGGAGAGAGAGGACTTAGAGAGGAGATAGGGAGAGAAAGGAGATAGAGAGGAGTGAGAGGACGTAGAGACGAGACAGAGGAGATAGAGCGGAAACAGAGGAGATAGAGAGGAGACAGTGGAGAGTCAGAGAAAATACAGGAGAGAGAGGACATAGAGAAGCGACAGAGGAGAGATAGGACATAGAGAGCACACAGATGAAAAAGAGGACAGTGAGAAAGAGAGCGAGAGAGATAGCAGTTAGAGAGGAGGCAGTGGAGAGAGACGACATAGAGAGGAGAACGAGGAGAGAGAGGAGATATAGAGGAGACAGAGGAGAGAGAGGAGACAGAGGAAAAAAAGGACATAGAGAGAAGACAGAGGAGCAATAGGAGATAGAGGGGAGTCAGAGGAGAGAGATAGAGTACACAGAGAGGAGACAGAGGAGAGAGAGGACATAGAGAGGAAACAGAGGAGAGAGGACTTAGAGAGGAGATAGGGGAGAGAAAGGAGATAGAGAGGAGACAGGACATAGAGACGAGACAGAGGAGATGGAGTGGAGACAGAGGAGATAGAGAGGAGGCAGAGGAGAGAGAAGAGGTAGAAAGGAGACAGAGGAGAAAGACGAGATAGAGAGGACACAGAGGAGAGATAGGAGTTAGAGAGGAGACAGAGGAAAGATATGACATAGAGAGAGGACATAGAGAGAAGACAGAGAAGAGAGAGGAGCAATAGGAGATAGAGAGGAGTCAGAGGAGAGAGAGAGGACCTAGAGTGGTGACAGAGGAGAGAGAGGACATAGACAGGAGACAGAGGACAGAGAGGATATAGAGAGGCAGCAGAGGAGACCGAGGAGAGATAGCAGTTAGAGCGGAGGGAGAGGGGATAGAGAGAAGAAAGAGGAGAGAGAGGAGCAATTGGAGAAAAAGAGGAGTCAGAGGAGAGAGAGAGAGAGAGTACATAGAGAGGAGACAGTGGAAATATAGGACATAGAGAGGACACAGAGGAGAGAGGGGACATTGAGAGGAGACAGAGCCAAGATAGATGCGATAGGAGATAGAGAGGAGTCAGAGGAGAAAGAACATAGAGAGAAGATAGAGGACAGAAAGGAGATAGAGAGGAGTGAGAGGACATAGAGAGGAGACAGAGAAGAAATAGGACATAGAGAGGCGGCAGAAGAGAGATAGGAGTTAGAGAGAATACAGAGGAGATAGAGAGGATCTAGAGAGGAGACAGAGGAGAGAGGGGACATTGATAGGAGACAGAGAAGAAATAGGACATAGAGAGGAGACAGAGGAGGGAGAGGAGTGAGAGGGAGAGATAGAGAGGAAACAGAGGGAGAGAGTGGACATAGAGAGGAGGTGGAGGGAGATATAGGACATAGAAAGAAGACAGTGGAGAGAGGGGAGCAATAGGAGATAGAGAGGAGGCAGAGGAGAGAGAAGAGCTAGAAAAGAGACAGAGGAGATATAGGACACAGAGTGGACACAGAGGGAGAAAGAAGACATTGAGAGTAGAGAGAGAAGAGATAGCAGTTAGAGAGGGAGACAGAGGAGAGAGAGGACGTAGAGAGGAAACAGAGGAGAGAGAGGACTTAGAGAGGGAGATAGGGAGAGAAAGGAGATAGAGAGGAGAGAGAGGACATAGAGAGGAAACAGAGGAGATAGAGGGAGACAGAGGGAGAAAGAGGGGACATAGACAGGAGACAGACGACATAGAGAGGAGACGGAGAGATAGAGAGGGAGGCAGAGGAGAGAGAGACCTAGAAAGAGACAGAGGAGAAAGAAAGAGATAGAGAGCAGACAGAGGAGAGAGACGAGAGGACTAAGAGAGGAGACAGAGGAGAGATAGTAGTTAGAGAGGAGACAGAGGAAAGATAGGACAAAGAGAGGAGACAGAGGAGAGAGAGGAGATATAGAGGACACAGAGGAGAGAGAGGACATAGAAAGAAGACAGAGGAGAGAAAGGAGATAGAGAGGATTGAGAGGACATAGAGAGGAGACAGAGGAGACAGAAGACATAGAGAGGAGAAAGAGGAGAGATAGGACATAGAGATGAGACAGAGGAGAGAGAGGACATAGAAAGAAGACAGAGGAGAGAAGGGAGCAATAGGAAATACAGAGGAGGCAGAGGAGAGAGAAGTGCTAGAAAGGAGACAGAGGAGATATAGGACATAGAGAGGACACAGAGGAGAACGAGGACATTGAGAGGAGAGCGAGGAGAGATAGCAGTTAGAGAGGAGACAGAGGCGAGAGAAGACATAGAGAGGAGAAAGAGGAGAGAAAGGACATAGAGAGGCGACAGAAGAGAGATAGGAGTAAGAGAGAATACAGAGCAGAGAGAGAGGAGCTGGAGATGAGACAGAGGAGAGTGAGGAAACAGAGGAGAAAGAGGACTTAGAGAGGAGATAGGGGAGAGAAAGGAGATAGAGAGAAGAGAGGACATATAGAGGAGACAGAGGAGATAGAGAGCAAACAGAGGAGCGAGAGGAGAGGACAAATAGAGGAGACAGAGGAGAGATAGTAGTTAGAGAGGAGACAGAGGAAAGATAGGACATAGAGAGGAGACAGAGGAGACAGAGGAGAGAGTGAAGATATAGAGGAGAGACAGAGCCAAGATAGGAGCGATAGGAGAGAGAACATAGAGAGGAGATAGAGGAGAGAAAGGAGATAGAGAGGAGTGAGAGGACATAGAGAGGACACAGAGGAGAGAGATCACATAGAGAGCAGTCAGAGGAGAGAGCGGAGCAATAGGAGCTAGAGAGGACGCAGAGGAGAAAGAGGACATTGAGAGTAGAGCGAGGAGAGATAGCAGTTAGAAAGGAGACAGAGGAGAGAGAAGACATAGAGAGGAGAAAGAGGAGACGGAAGAGATATAGAGCAGACAGAGGAAACATAGGAGATATAGGACATAGAGAGGAGACAGAGGAGCAATAGGAGATAGAGGGAGTCAGAGGAGAGAGAGAATACATAGAGAGGAGACAGAGGGGAGAGAGGAGATAGAGGAGATAGAGAGGAGACAGAGGAGAGTCAGAGAAAATACAGGAGAGAGAGGACATAGAGAAGCGACAGAGGAGAGAAAGGACATAGAGAGCACACAGATGAAAAAGAGGACATTGAGAGGAGAGCGAGGAAAGATAGCAGTTAGAGAGGAGACAGAGGAGAGGGAAGACATAGAGAGGAGAAAGTGGAGAGAGAGGAGATATAGAGGAGACAGAGGAGAGATAGGAGACAGAGGAAAATTGGACATAGAGAGAAGACAGAGGAGCAATAGGAGATAGAGAGGAGTCAAAGGAGAGAGAGAGTACATAGAGAGGAGACAGAGGAGAGAGAGGACATAGAGAGGAAACAGAGGAGAGAGAGGACTTAGAGAGGAGATTGGGGAGAGAAAGGAGATAGAGAGCAGAGAGGACATAGAGACGAGACAGCGGAGATAGAGCGGAGACAGAGGAGATAGAGAGGAGGCAGAGGAGAGAGAAGAGTTAGAAAGGAGACAGAGGAGAAAGAGAAGATAGAGACCAGGCAGTGGAGAGAGAGGAGAGGACAAAGAGAGGAGACAGAGGAGAGATAGAAGATAGAGTGGAGTCAGAGGAGAGAGAGAGTACATAGAGTGGAGACAGAGGAGAGAGGACATAGAGAGGAGACAAAGGAGAAAGACGAGAGATAGCAGTTAGAGAGGAGGAAGAGGGGATAGAGAGAAGACAGAGGAGAGATAGGAGACAGAGGAAAATTGGACATAGAGAGAAGACAGAGGAGCAATAGGAGAAAGAGAGGAGTCAAAGGAGAGAGAGAGAGTACATAGAGTGGAGACAGAGGAGAGAGAGGACTTAAAGAGGAGATTGGGGAGAGAAAGGAGATAGAGAGCAGAGAGGACATAGAGACGAGACAGAGGAGATAGAGCGGAGACAGAGGAGATAGAGAGGAGTCAAAGGAGAGAGAGAGAGTACATAGAGTGGAGACAGAGGAGAGAGGACATAGAGAGGAGACAGAGGATCAATAGATAATAGAGACGAGTCGGAGGAGAGGAGCAATGAGAGATAGAGAGGAGTCAGAGGAGAGAGAGCGTGCATAGAGAGGAGACAGTGGAAAGATAGGACATAGAGAGGAGACAGAGGAGAGAGGAGACATTAAGAGGAGACAGAGAAGAAATAGGAAATAGAGAGGAGACAGAGGAGAGAGAACATAGAGAGGAGATAGAGGAGAGAAAGGAGACAGAGAGGAGTGAGAGGACATAGAGATGAGACAGAGGAGAGAGAACACATACAAAAGAGTCAGTAGAGAGAGCGGAGCAATAGGAGCTAGAGATGACACAGAGGAGAAAGAGGACTTTGAGAGTAGAGCGAGGAGAGATAGCAGTTAGAGAGGAGACAGAGGAGAGAGAAGACATAGCGAGGAGAAAGAGGAGAGGGAAGGGATATAGAGCAGACAGAGGAATCAGAGGAGATATAGGACATAGAGAGGAGACAGAGGAGCAATAGGAGATAGAGGGGAGTCAGAGGAAAGAGAGAGAATACATAGAGAGGAGACAGAGGAGAGAGAGGAGATAGAGGATATGGAGAGGAGACAGAGGAGAGCCAGAGAAAATACAGGAGAGAGAGAACATAGAAAAGCGACAGGGGACAGATAGGACATAGAGAGCACACAGATGAAAAAGAGGACATTGAGAAGAGAGCGAGGAGAGATAGCAGTTAGAGAGGAGGCAGTGGAGAGAGACGACATAGAGAGAACACAGAGGAGAGAGAGGAGCAATTGAAGAAGGAGAGGAGTCAAAGGAGAGCGAGAGAGTACATAGAGAGGAGACAGAGGAGAGACAGGACATAGAGAGGAAACAGAGGAGAGATAGGAGTTAGAGAGGAGACAGAGGAAAGATAGGACATAGAGAGGAGACAGAGGAGAGAGATGAGATATAGACGAGACAGAGGAGAGAGAGGAGAAATAGGAGATAGGAGAGAGAGGAGTCAGATGAGAGAGACAGAGGACATAGAGAGAAGACAGAGAAGAGAGAGGAGCAATTGGAGATAGAGAGGAGTCAGTGGAGAGAGAGAGAGAGAGAATACATAGAGAGGAGACAGAGGGGAGAGAGGACATAGAGAGGAAACAGAGGAGAGAGAGGACTTAGAGAGGTGATAGGGGAGAGAAAGAAGATAGAGAGGAGTGAGAGGACGTAGAGACGAGACAGAGGAGATAGAGCGGAAACAGAGGAGATAGAGAGGAGACAGTGGAGTGTCAGAGAAAATACAGGAGAGAGAGGACATAGAGAAGCGACAGAGGAGAGATAGGACATAGAGAGCACACAGATGAAAAAGAGGACATTGAGAAGAGAGCGAGGAGAGATAGCAGTTAGAGAGGAGGCAGTGGAGAGAGACGACATAGAGAGGAGAAAGAGGAGAGAGGGGAGATATAGAGGAGACAGAGGAGAGAGAGGAGACAGAGGAAAAAAAGGACATAGAGAGAAGACAGAGGGGCAATAGGAGATAGAGGGGAGTCAGAGGAGAGAGATAGAGTACATAGAGAGGAGACAGAGGAGAGAGAGGACATAGAGAGGAAACAGAGGAGAGAGAGAGAGTACATAGAGAGGAGACAGTGGAAATATAGGACATAGAGAAGACACAGAGGGAGAGAGGGGCCATTGAGAGGAGACAGAGCCAAGATAGGAGCGATAGGAGATAGAGAGGAGACAGAGGAGAGAGAACATAGAGAGAAGATAGAGGACAGAAAGGAGATAGAAAGGAGATAGAGAGGAGTGAGAGGACATAGAGAGGAGACAGAGAAGAAACAGGACATAGAGAGGCGGCAGAAGAGAGATAGGAGTTAGAGAGAATACAGAGGAGATAGAGAGGATCTAGAGAGGAGACAGAGGAGAGAGGGGACATTGAGAGGAGACAGAGAAGAAATAGGACATAGAGAGGAGACAGAGGAGGGAGAGGAGTGAGAGGAGAGATAGAGAGGAAACAGAGGAGAGAGTGGACATAGAGAGGAGGCGGAGGAGATATAGGACATAGAAAGAAGACAGTGGAGAGAAGGGAGCAATAGGAGATAGAGAGGAGGCAGAGGAGAGAGAAGAGCTAGAAAAGAGACAGAGGAGATATAGGACACAGAGTGGACAGAGAGGAGAAAGAAGACATTGAGAGTAGAGAGAGAGAGATAGCAGTTAGAGAGGAGACAGAGGGAGAGAGAGGACGTAGAGAGGAAACAGAGAGAGAGAGAGGACTTAGAGAGGAGATTGGGGAGAGAAAGGAGATAGAGAGGAGAGAGAGGACATAGAGAGGAAACAGAGGAGATAGAGGGAGACAGAGGAGAAAGAGGGGACATCGACAGGAGACAGAGGAGATAGAGAGGAGACAGAGGAGCTAGAGAGGAGGCAGAGGAGAGAGAAGAGCTAGAAAGGAGACAGAGGAGAAAGAGGAGATAGAGAGCAGACAGAGGAGTGAGAGGAGAGGACAAAGAGAGGAGACAGAGGAGAGATAGTAGTTAGAGAGGAGACAGAGGAAAGATAGGACAAAGAGAGGAGACAAAGGAGAGAGAGGAGATATAGAGGACACAGAGGAGAGAGAGGACATAGAAAGAAGACGGAGGGAGAGAAAGGAGATAGAGAGGATTGAGAGGACATAGAGAGGGAGACAGAGGAGACAGAAGACATAGAGAGGAGAAAGAGGAGAGATAGGACATAGAGATGAGACAGAGGATAGAGAGGACATAGAAAGAAGACAGAGGAGAGAAGGGAGCAATAGGAAATACAGAGGAGGCAGAGGAGACAGAGGAGACAGAAGTGCTAGAAAGGAGACAGAGGAGATATAGGACATAGAGAGGACACAGAGGAGAAAGAGGACATTGAGAAGAGAGCGAGGAGAGATAGCAGTTAGAGAGGGAGACAGAGAGAGAGAAGACATAGAGAGGGAGAAAGAGGAAAGAGAGGGAGATATAGAGGAGACAGAGGAGAGAGAGGACAGAGAGAGACAGAGGAAAAAAAGGACATAGAGAGGAGACAGAGGAGCAATAGGAGATAGAGAGGAGTCAGAGGAGAGAGAGAGTTCATAGAGAGGAGACAGAGGAAAGAGAGGACATAGAGAGGAAACAGAGGAGAGAGAGACTTAGAGAGGGAGATAGGGGAGAGAAAGGAGATAGAGAGGAGAGAGGACATAGAGACGAGACAGAGGAGATAGAGCGGAGACAGAGGAGATAGAGAGGAGGCAGAGGAGAGAGAAGAGCTAGAAAGGAGACAGAGGAGAAAGAGGAGATAGAGAGGAGACAGAGGAGAGATAGGAGTTAGAGAGGCGACAGAAGAAAGATAGGAGTAAGAGAGAATACAGAGCAGAGAGAGAGGAGCTGGAGAGGAGGCAGAGGAGAGTGAGAAAACAGAGGAGAGAGAGGACTTAGAGAGGAGATAGGGGAGAGAAAGGAGATAGAGAGAAGAGAGGACATAGAGAGGAGACAGAGGACATAGAGAGGAAACAGAGGAGATAGAGAGGAGGCACAGGAGCGAGAAGAGCTAGAAGGGAGACAGAGGAGATAGAGAGCAAACAGAGGAGCGAGAGGAGAGGACAAATAGAGGAGACAGAGGAGAGATAGTAGTTAGCGAGGAGACAGAGGAAAGATAGGACATAGAGAGGAGACAGAGGAGACAGAGGAGAGAGTGAAGATATAGAGGAGAGACAGAGCGAAGATAGGAGCGATAGGAGAGAGAACATAGAGAGGAGATAGAGGAGAGAAAGGAGATAGAGAGGAGTGAGAGGACATAGAGAGGAGACAGAGGAGAGAGAACACATAGAGAGGAGTCCGAGGAGAGAGCGGAGCAATACGAGCTAGAGAGGACGCAGAGGAGAAAGAGGACATTGAGAGTAGAGCGAGGAGAGATAGCAGTTAGAGACGAGACAGAGGAGATAGAGCGGAGACAAAGGAGATAGAGAGGAGACAGAGGAGAGTCAGAGAAAATACAGGAGAGAGAGGACATAGAGAAGCGACAGAGGAGAGATAGGACATAGAGAGCACCCAGATGAAAAAGAGGACATTGAGAAGAGAGCGAGGAGAGATAGCAGTTAGAGAGGAGACAGAGGAGAGAGAACACATAGAGAGGAGAAAGAGGAAAGAGAGGAGATATAGAGGAGACAGAGGAGAGAGAGGACAGAGAGAGACAGAGGAAAAAAAGGACATAGAGAGGAGACAGAGGAGCAATAGGAGATAGAGAGGAGTCAGAGGAGAGAGAGAGAGTTCATAGAGAGGAGACAGAGGAAAGAGAGGACATAGAGAGGAAACAGAGGAGAGAGGACTTAGAGAGGAGATAGGGGAGAGAAAGGAGATAGAGAGGAGAGAGGACATAGAGACGAGACAGAGGAGATAGAGCGGAGACAGAGGAGATAGAGAGGAGGCAGAGGAGAGAGAAGAGCTAGAAAGGAGACAGAGGAGAAAGAGGAGATAGAGAGGAGACAGAGGAGAGATAGGAGTTAGAGAGGAGACAGAGGAAAGATAGGACATAGAGAGGAGACAGTGAAGATATAGAGGAGAGACAGAGCCAAGATAGGAGCGATAGGAGAGAGAACATAGAGAGGAGATAGAGGAGAGAAAGGAGATAGAGAGGAGTGAGAGGACATAGAGAGGACACAGAGGAGAGAGATCACATAGAGAGGAGTCAGAGGAGAGAGCGGAGCAATAGGAGCTAGAGAGGACGCAGAGGAGAAAGAGGACATTGAGAGTAGAGCGAGGAGAGATAGCAGTTAGAAAGGAAACAGAGGAGAGAGAAGACATAGAGAGGAGAAAGAGGAGACGGAAGAGATATAGAGCAGACAGAGGAAACATAGGAGATATAGGACATAGAGAGGAGACAGAGGAGCAATAGGAGATAGAGGGGAGTCAGAGGAGAGAGAGAATACATAGAGAGGAGACAGAGGGGAGAGAGGGAGATAGAGGGAGATAGAGAGGAGACAGAGGAGAGTCAGAGAAAATACAGGAGAGAGAGGACATAGAGAAGCGACAGAGGAGAGAAAGGACATAGAGAGCACACAGATGAAAAAGAGGACATTGAGAGGAGAGCGAGGAAAGATAGCAGTTAGAGAGGAGACAGAGGAGAGGGAAGACATAGAGAGGAGAAAGTGGAGAGAGAGGAGATATAGAGGAGACAGAGGAGAGATAGGAGACAGAGGAAAATTGGACATAGAGAGAAGACAGAGGAGCAATAGGAGATAGAGAGGGGTCAAAGGAGAGAGAGAGTACATAGAGAGGAGACAGAGGAGAGAGAGGACATAGAGAGGAAACAGAGGAGAGAGAGGACTTAGAGAGGAGATTGGGGAGAGAAAGGAGATAGAGAGCAGAGAGGACATAGAGACGAGACAGCGGAGATAGAGCGGAGACAGAGGAGATAGAGAGGAGGCAGAGGAGAGAGAAGAGTTAGAAAGGAGACAGAGGAGAAAGAGAAGATAGAGACCAGGCAGTGGAGAGAGAGGAGAGGACAAAGAGAGGAGACAGAGGAGAGATAGAAGATAGAGTGGAGTCAGAGGAGAGAGAGAGTACATAGAGAGGAGACAGAGGAGAGAGAGGACATAGAGAGGAAACAGAGGAGAGAGAGGACTTAGAGAGGAGATTGGGGAGAGAAAGGAGATAGAGAGCAGAGAGGACATAGAGACGAGACAGCGGAGATAGAGCGGAGACAGAGGAGATAGAGAGGAGGCAGAGGAGAGAGAAGAGTTAGAAAGGAGACAGAGGAGAAAGAGAAGATAGAGACCAGGCAGTGGAGAGAGAGGAGAGGACAAAGAGAGGAGACAGAGGAGAGATAGAAGATAGAGTGGAGTCAGAGGAGAGAGAGAGTACATAGAGTGGAGACAGAGGAGAGAGGACATAGAGAGGAGACAAAGGAGAAAGACGAGAGATAGCAGTTAGAGAGGAGGAAGAGGGGATAGAGAGAAGACAGAGGAGAGAGAGGAGCAATTGGAGAAAGAGAGGAGTCAAAGGAGAGAGAGAGAGTACATAGAGTGGAGACAGAGGAGAGAGAGGACTTAAAGAGGAGATTGGGGAGAGAAAGGAGATAGAGAGCAGAGAGGACATAGAGACGAGACAGAGGAGATAGAGCGGAGACAGAGGAGATAGAGAGGAGTCAAAGGAGAGAGAGAGAGTACATAGAGTGGAGACAGAGGAGAGAGGACATAGAGAGGAGACAGAGGATCAATAGATAATAGAGACGAGTCGGAGGAGAGGAGCAATGAGAGATAGAGAGGAGTCAGAGGAGAGAGAGCGTGCATAGAGAGGAGACAGTGGAAAGATAGGACATAGAGAGGAGACAGAGGAGAGAGGAGACATTAAGAGGAGACAGAGAAGAAATAGGAAATAGAGAGGAGACAGAGGAGAGAGAACATAGAGAGGAGATAGAGGAGAGAAAGGAGACAGAGAGGAGTGAGAGGACATAGAGATGAGACAGAGGAGAGAGAACACATACAAAAGAGTCAGTAGAGAGAGCGGAGCAATAGGAGCTAGAGATGACACAGAGGAGAAAGAGGATATAGAGAGGCGGCAGAGGAGACCGAGGAGAGATAGCAGTTAGGGAGGAGGGAGAGAGAATAGAGAGAAGACAAAGGAGAGAGAGGAGCAATTGGAGAAAGAGAGGAGTCAGAGGAGAGATAGAGTACATAGAGAGGAGACAGAGGAGAGAGAGGACATAGAGAGGAAACAGAGGAGAGAGAGAGAGTACATAGAGAGGAGACAGTGGAAATATAGGACATAGAGAAGACACAGAGGAGAGAGGGGCCATTGAGAGGAGACAGAGCCAAGATAGGAGCGATAGGAGATAGAGAGGAGACAGAGGAGAGAGAACATAGAGAGAAGATAGAGGACAGAAAGGAGATAGAAAGGAGATAGAGAGGAGTGAGAGGACATAGAGAGGAGACAGAGAAGAAACAGGACATAGAGAGGCGGCAGAAGAGAGATAGGAGTTAGCGAGAATACAGAGGAGATAGAGAGGATCTAGAGAGGAGACAGAGGAGAGAGGGGACATTGAGAGGAGACAGAGAAGAAATAGGACATAGAGAGGAGACAGAGGAGGGAGAGGAGTGAGAGGAGAGATAGAGAGGAAACAGAGGAGAGAGTGGACATAGAGAGGAGGCGGAGGAGATATAGGACATAGAAAGAAGACAGTGGAGAGAAGGGAGCAATAGGAGATAGAGAGGAGGCAGAGGAGAGAGAAGAGCTAGAAAAGAGACAGAGGAGATATAGGACACAGAGTGGACAGAGAGGAGAAAGAAGACATTGAGAGTAGAGAGAGAGGAGATAGCAGTTAGAGAGGAGACAGAGGAGAGAGAGGACGTAGAGAGGAAACAGAGGAGAGAGAGGACTTAGAGAGGAGATTGGGGAGAGAAAGGAGATAGAGAGGAGAGAGAGGACATAGAGAGGAAACAGAGGAGATAGAGGGAGACAGAGGAGAAAGAGGGGACATAGACAGGAGACAGACGACATAGAGAGGAGACGGAGGAGATAGAGAGGAGGCAGAGGAGAGAGAAGACCTAGAAAGGAGACAGAGGAGAAAGAGGACATAGAGAGCAGACAGAGGAGTGAGACGAGAGGACAAAGAGAGGAGACAGAGGAGAGATAGTAGTTAGAGAGGAGACAGAGGAAAGATAGGACAAAGAGAGGAGACAAAGGAGAGAGAGGAGATATAGAGGACACAGAGGAGAGAGAGGACATAGAAAGAAGACGGAGGAGAGAAAGGAGATAGAGAGGATTGAGAGGACATAGAGAGGAGACAGAGGAGACAGAAGACATAGAGAGGAGAAAGAGGAGAGATAGGACATAGAGATGAGACAGAGGATAGAGAGGACATAGAAAGAAGACAGAGGAGAGAAGGGAGCAATAGGAAATACAGAGGAGGCAGAGGAGACAGAGGAGACAGAAGTGCTAGAAAGGAGACAGAGGAGATATAGGACATAGAGAGGACACAGAGGAGAAAGAGGACATTGAGAAGAGAGCGAGGAGAGATAGCAGTTAGAGAGGAGACAGAGGAGAGAGAAGACATAGAGAGGAGAAAGAGGAAAGAGAGGAGATATAGAGGAGACAGAGGAGAGAGAGGACAGAGAGAGACAGAGGAAAAAAAGGACATAGAGAGGAGACAGAGGAGCAATAGGAGATAGAGAGAGTCAGAGAGAGAGAGAGAGTTCATAGAGAGGAGACAGAGGAAAGAGAGGACATAGAGAGGAAACAGAGGAGAGAGGACTTAGAGAGGAGATAGGGAGAGAAAGGAGATAGAGAGGGAGAGAGGACATAGAGACAGAGACAGAGGAGATAGAGCGGAGACAGAGGAGATAGAGAGGGAGGCAGAGGAGAGAGAAAGAGCTAGAAAGGAGACAGAGGGAGAAAGAGGAGATAGAGAGGGAGACAGAGGGAGAGATAGGAGTTAGAGAGGCGACAGAAGAAAGATAGGAGTAAGAGAGAATACAGAGCAGAGAGAGAGGAGCTGGAGAGGAGGCAGAGGAGAGTGAGAAAACAGAGGAGAGAGAGGACTTAGAGAGGAGATAGGGGAGAGAAAGGAGATAGAGAGAAGAGAGGACATAGAGAGGAGACAGAGGAGATAGAGAGGAAACAGAGGAGAGGAGAGGAGAGGAGAGGACAAATAGAGGAGACAGAGGAGAGATAGTAGTTAGAGAGGAGACAGAGGAAAGATAGGACATAGAGAGGAGACAGAGGAGACAGAGGAGAGAGTGAAGATATAGAGGAGAGACAGAGCCAAGATAGGAGCGATAGGAGAGAGAACATAGAGAGGAGATAGAGGAGAGAAAGGAGATAGAGAGGAGTGAGAGGACATAGAGAGGAGACAGAGGAGAGAGAACACATAGAGAGGAGTCCGAGGAGAGAGCGGAGCAATACGAGCTAGAGAGGACGCAGAGGAGAAAGAGGACATTGAGAGTAGAGCGAGGAGAGATAGCAGTTAGAGACGAGACAGAGGAGATAGAGCGGAGACAAAGGAGATAGAGAGGAGACAGAGGAGAGTCAGAGAAAATACAGGAGAGAGAGGACATAGAGAAGCGACAGAGGAGAGATAGGACATAGAGAGCACCCAGATGAAAAAGAGGACATTGAGAAGAGAGCGAGGAGAGATAGCAGTTAGAGAGGAGACAGAGGAGAGAGAACACATAGAGAGGAGAAAGAGGAAAGAGAGGAGATATAGAGGAGACAGAGGAGAGAGAGGACAGAGAGAGACAGAGGAAAAAAAGGACATAGAGAGGAGACAGAGGAGCAATAGGAGATAGAGAGGAGTCAGAGGAGAGAGAGAGAGTTCATAGAGAGGAGACAGAGGAAAGAGAGGACATAGAGAGGAAACAGAGGAGAGAGGACTTAGAGAGGAGATAGGGGAGAGAAAGGAGATAGAGAGGAGAGAGGACATAGAGACGGAGACAGAGGAGATAGAGCGGAGACAGAGGAGATAGAGAGGAGGCAGAGGAGAGAGAAGAGCTAGAAAGGAGACAGAGGAGAAAGAGGAGATAGAGAGGAGACAGAGGAGAGATAGGAGTTAGAGAGGAAACAGAGAAAAGATAGGACATAGAGAGGAGACAGAGGAGAGAGATGAGATAGAGACGAGACAGAGGAGAGAGAGGAGAAATAGGAGATAGGAGAGAGAGGAGTCAGACGAGAGAGAGACAGAGGACATAGAGAGAAGACAGAGAAGAGAGAGGAGCAATTGGAGATAGAGAGGAGTCAGAGGAGAGAGAGAGGAGCAGTAGGAGATAGAGAGGAGTCAGAGGAGAGAAAGAGCACCTAGAGTGGAGACAGAGGAGAGAGAGGACATAGAGAGGACACAGAGGAGAGAGAGGACTTAGAGAGGAGATAGGGGAGAGAAAGGAGATAGAGAGGACATAGAGAGGAAACAGAGGAGATTGTGGGAGACGGAGGAGACAGAGAGGAGCAATGAGAGATAGAGTGGAGTCAGAGGAGAGAGGGAGGACATAGACAGGTGACAGAGGAGATAGAGGATATAGAGAGGCGGCAGAGGAGACCGAGGAGAGATGGCAGTTAGAGAGGACGGAGAGGGGATAGAGAGAAGACAGTGGAGAGAGAGGAGCAATTGGAGAAAAAGAGGAGTCAGAGGAGAGAAAGAGAGTACATAGAGACGAGACAATGGAAATATAGGACATAGAGAGGAGACAGTGGAGAGAGGGGACATTGAGAGGAGACAGAGAAGAAATAGAATATAGAGAGGAGACAGAGGAGAGAGAGGACATAGAGTGGCGACAGAAGAGAGATAGGCGTTAGAGAGAATAAAGACAAGAGAGAGAGAAGCTAGGGAGGAGACAGAGGAGAGAGAACATAGACTGGAGATAGAGGAGAGAAAGGAGATAGAGAGGAGTGAGAAGACATAGAGAGGAGCCAGAGGAGAGAGAAGACATAGAAATGAGACAGAGGAAAGATAGGACATAGAGAGGAGACAAAGGAGAGAGGGTACATTGAGAGGAAAAAGAGAAGAAATAGGACATAGAGAGGAGACAGAGGAGAGAGAGGAGAAATAGAGAGGAAACAGAGGAGAGATTGGACATAGAGAGGAGGCGGAGGAGATATAGGACATAGAAAGAAGACAGAGGAGAGAGGGGAGCAATAGGAGATAGAGAGGAGGCAGAGGAGAGAGAAGAGCTAGAAAGGAGACAGAGGATAGATAAGACATAGAGAGGACACAGAGCAGAAAGAGGACATTGAGGGTAGAGAGAGAAGAGATAGCAGTTAGAGAGGAGACAGAGGAGAAAGAATACATAGAAAGGAGATAGAGGAAAGAGAGGAGATAGAGAGAAGACAGTGGAGACAGAGGAGACAGAGGAGAGATAGGACATAGAGAGGCGACAGAAGAGAGATAGGAGATAGAGTGGAGTCAGAGGAGAGAGAGTGTACCTAGAGTGGAGACAGAGGAGAGAGGACACAGAGAGGAGACAGAGGATCAATAGATGATAGAGAGGAGTCGGAGGAGAGAGAGAGGAGCAATGAGAGATAGAGTGGAGTCAGAGGAGAGAGAGAGGACATAGAGAGGGGCAGAGGAGAAAGAGGATATAGAGAGGCGGCAGAGGAGACCGAGGAGAGATAGCAGTCAAAAAGGAGGGAGAGGGGATAGAGAGAAGACAGAGGAAAGAGAGGAGCAATTGGAGAAAGAGAGGAGTCAGAGGAGAGAGAGAGAGAGTACATAGAGAAGAGACAGTGGAAAGATAGGACATAGAGAGCAGACAGAGGAGAGAGGGGACATTGAGAGGAGACAGAAAAGAAATAGGACATAGAGAGGAGACAGAGGAGAGATAGGAGATAGAGTGGAGTCAGAGGAGAGAGAGAGTACATAGAGTGGAGACAGAGGAGAGCGGACATAGAGAGGAGACAGAGGATCAATAGATGATAGAGAGGAGTCGGAAGAGAGAGAGGAGCAATGAGAGATAGAGTGGAGTCAGAGGAGAGCGTGAGTACATAGAGTGGAGACAGAGGAGAGAGGACATTGAGAGGAGACAGAGGAGAAAGAGGATATAGAGAGGCGGCAGAGGAGACCGAGGAGAGATAGCAGTTAGAGAGGAGGGAGAGGGGATAGAGAGAAGACAGAGGAGAGAGAGGAGCAATTGGAGAAAGAGAGGAGTCAGAGGAGAGAGAGAGAGTACATAAAGAGGAGACAGTGGATAGATAGAACATAGAGAGGAGACAAAGGAGAGAGGGGACATTGAGAGGAGACAGAGAAGAAATAGGACATAGAGAGGAGACAGAGGAGAGAGAACACATAGAGAGGAGTCAGAGGAGAGAGCGGAGCAATAGGAGCTAGAGAGGACGCAGAGGAGAAAGAGGACATTGAGAGTAGAGCGAGGAGAGATAGCAGTTAGAGAGGAGACAGAGGAGAGAGAAGACATAGAGAGGAGAAAGAGGAGAGGGAAGAGATATAGAGCAGACAGAGGAAACAGAGGAGATATAGGACATAGAGAGGAGACAGAGGAGAGAGAGGAGATATAGAGGAGACAGAGGAGAGAGAGGAGACAGAGGAAAAAAAGGACATAGAGAGGAGACAGAGGAGCAATAGGAGATAGAGAGGAGTCAGAGGAGAGAGAGAGAGTACATAGAGAGGAGACAGAGGAGAGAGAGAGGACATAGAGAGGAAACAGAGGATCAATAGATGATAGAAAGAAGTCGGAAGAGAGAGAGAGGAGCAATGAGAGATAGAGAGGAGTCAGAGGAGAGAGAGAGGACATAGAGAGGGACAGAGGAGAAAGAGGATATAGAGAGGCGGCAGAGGAGACCGAGGAGAGATAGCAGTCAAAGAGGAGGGAGATGGGATAGAGAGGAGACAGAGGAGAGAGAACATAGAGAGTACATAGAGAGGAAACAGAGGAGAGAGAGGACTTAGAGAGGAGATAGGGGAGAGAAAGGAGATAGAGAGGAGAGAGGACATAGAGACGGGACAGAGTGGTGAGAGAGGAGAGGACAAAGAGAGGAGACAGTGGAAAGATAGGACATAGAGAGGAGACAGAGGAGAGAGGTGACATTGAGAGGAGACAGAAAAGAAATAGGACATAGAGAGGAGACAGAATAGAGAGAACATAGAGAGGAGATAGAGGAGAGAGAACGCATAGAGAGGAGTCAGAGGAGAGAGCGGAGCTATAAGAGCTAGAGAGGACGCAGAGGAGAAAGAGGACATTGAGAGTAGAGCGAGGAGAGATAGCAGTTAGAGAGGAGACAGAGGAGAGAGAAGACATAGAGAGGAGAAAGAGGAGAGGTAAGAGATATAGAGCAGACAGAGGAAACAGAGGAGATATAGGACATAGAGAGGAGACAGAGGAGCAATAGGAGATAAAGGGGAGTCAGAGGAGAGAGAGAGAATATATAGGGAGGAGACAGAGGGGAGAGAGAAGATAGAGAGGAAACAGAGGAGAGTCAGAGAAAATACAGGAGAGAGAGGACATAGAGAAGCGACAGAGGAGAGATAGGACATAGAGAGCACACAGATGAAAAAGAGGACATTGAGAGGAGAGCGAGGAAAGATAGCAATTAGAGAGGAGACAGAGGAGATAGAAGACATAGAGAGGGGAAAGAGGAGAGAGAGGAGATATAGAGGAAACAGAGGAGATACAGGAGACAGAGGAAAAATTAGGACATAGAGAGGGGACAAAGGAGCAATAGGAGATATAGAGGAGTCAAAGGAGAGAGAGAGAGTATATAGAGAGGAGACAGAGGAGAGAGGACATAGAGAGGAAACAGAGGAGAGAGAGGACTTAGAGAGGAGATAGGGGAGAGAAAGGAGATAGAGAGGAGAGAGGACATAGAGACGAGACAGAGTGGTGAGAGAGGAGAGGACAAAGAGAGGAGACAGAGGAGTGATAGGAGATAGAGTGGAGTCAGAGGAGAGAGAGTGTACATAGAGTGGAGACAGAGGAGAGAGGACATAGAGAGGAGACAGAAGATCAATAGATGATAGAGAGGAATCGGAGGAGAGAGAGAGGAGCAATGAGAGATAGAGAGGAGTCAGAGGAGAGAGAGAGGACATAGAGAGGGACAGAGGAGAAAGAGGATATAGAGAGGCGGCAGAAGAGACCGAGGAGAGATAGCAGTCAAAGAGGAGGGAGAGGGGATAGAGAGAAGACAGAGGAGAGAGAGGAGCAATTGGAGAAAAAGAGGAGTCAGAGGAGAGAGAGAGAGTACATAGAGAGGAGACAGTGGAAATATAGGTCATAGAGAGGAGACAGTGGAGAGAGGGGACATTGAGAGGAGACAGAGAAGAAATAGGACATAGAGAGGAGACAGAGGAGAGATAGGAGATATAGAGAGGAAACAGAGGAGAGAGTGGACATAGAGAGGAGGCGGAGGAGAGAGGGGACATAGAGAAGAGACAGAGCCAAGATAGGAGCGATAGGACATAGAGAGGACACAGAGGAGAAAGAGGACATTGAGAGTAGAGAGAGAAGAGATAGCAGTTAGAGAGAAGACAGAGGAGAGAGACTACATAGAGAGGAGACAGAGGAAAGAGCGGAGATAGAGAGAAGACAGAGGAGAGATAGGACATAGAGAGGCGACAGAAGAGAGATAGGAGTCAGAGAGACTAAAGAGGAGAGAGAGAGAAGCTAGAGAGGCGATAGAGGGGAGAGAGGACATACAAAGGAAACAGAGAAGAGGAAGGAGATAGAGAGGAGACAGAGGAGAGAGAGGAGCAATCCGTGATAGAGAGGGAGGGAGGAGCAATCCGAGATAGAGAGTAGTCAGAAGAGAGGGAGAGGACATAGAGAGAAGACAGAGGAGAGATAGGACATAGAAAGACGGCAAAGGAGACCGAGGAGAGATAGCAGTTAGAGAGGAGACAGAGAAGGGAGAAGACATAGAGAGGAGAAAGAGGAGAGAGAGGTGATATAGAGGAGACAGAGGAGAGAGAGGAGACAGAGGAAAAATAGGAAATAGAGAGGAGACAGAGGAGCAATAGGAGATAGAGAGAAGTCAAGGGAGAGAGAGAGAGAGTACATAGAGAGCAGACAGAGGAGAGAGAGGACATAGAGAGCAAACAGAGGAGAGAGAGGACCTAGAGAGGAGATAGGGGAGAGAAAGGAGATAGAGAGGAGAGAGGACATAGAGACGAGACAGAGGAGATAGAGGGAGACAGAGGAGAGAGATGAGCTAGAAAGGAGACAGAGGAGAAAGAGGAGATAGAGAGGAGACAGAGGAGAGATAGGAGTTAGAGAGGAGACAGAGGGAAGATAGCACATAGAGAGGAGACAGAGAAGAGAGATGAGGTATAGACGAGACAGAGGAGAGAGAGGAGAAATAGGAGATAGGAGAGGGAGAGTCAGAAGAGATATAGAGAGGACATAGAGAGAGGACAGAGAAGAGAGAGGAGCAATAGGAGATAGAGAGGAGTCAGAGGAGAGAGAGAGGAGCAATGAGAGATAGAGAGGAGTCAGAGGAGAGAGAGGACATAGACAGGAGACAGAGGAGAGAGAGGATATAGAGAGGCGGCAGAGGCAGACCGAGGAGAGATAGCAGTTAGAGAGGACGGAGAGGGGATAGAGAGAAGACAAAGGAGCGAGAGCAGAGGACAAAGAGAGGAGACAGAGGAGAGAGAGGACATAGAGAGGAAACAGAGGAGAAAGAGGACTTAGAGAGGAGATAGGGGAGAGAAAGGAGATAGAGAGAAGAGAGGACTTAGAGAGGAGCCAGAGGAGATAGAGAGGAGACAGAGCAGATAGAGTGGAGGCAGAGGAGAGAGAAGAGCTGAAAGGAGACAGAGAAGAAAGAGGAGATAGAGAGCAGACAGAGGAGCGAGAGCAGAGGACAAAGAGAGGAGACAGAGGAGAGATAGCAGTTATAGAGGAGACAGAGGAGGGAGAAGACATAGAGAGGAGAAAGAGGAGAGATAGGACATAGAGAGGCGACAGAAGAGAGATAGGAGTTAGAGAGAATACAAAGGAGGGAGAGAGGAGCTAGAGAGGAGACAGAGGAGAGAGGGGACATTGAGAGGACACAGAGAAGAAATAGGACATTGAGAGGAGACAGAGGAGAAAGAGGACATAGAAAGAAGACAGAGAAGAGAGGGGAGCAATAGCAGACAGAGAAGAGTCAGAGGAGAGAGCAGAGCTAGAAAGGAGACAGAGGAGATATAGGACATAGAGAGGACACAGAGAAGAAAGAGGACATTGTTAGAGAAGAGACAGAGGAGAGAGAAGACACGACATAGAGAGGCGACAGAAGAGAGATAGGAGTTAGAGAGAATACAGAGGAGAGAGGAGCTAGAGAGGAGACAGAGGAGAGAGAGGACATATAGGGGAAACAGAGGAGAGAGAGGACTTAGAGAGGAGATAGGGGAGAGAACGGAGAGAGAGAAGAGAGGACATAGAGAGGAGACAGAGGAGCGAAAGGAGAGGACAAAGAGAGGAGACAGAGGAGAGATAGGAGTTAGAGAGGAGACAGAGGAAAGATAGGACATAGACAGGAGACAGAGGAGACAGAGGAGAGAGATGAGATATAGAGGAGGCAGAGGAGAGAGAGGAGGAATAGGAGATAGGAGAGAGAGAGGAGTCAGACGAGAGAGAGAGAGAAGACATAGAGAGGAGTCAGAGGAGAGAGAGAGAACATAGAGAGGAGACAGAGGAGAGAGAGGATATAGAGAGCCGGCAGAGGAGACCGAGGAGAGATAGCAGTTAGAGAGGAGGGAGATGGGATAGAGAGAAGACAGAGGAGAGAGAGGAGCAAACGGAGGAAGAGAGGAGTCAGAGGAGAGAGAAAGAGTACATAGAGAGGAGACAGTGGAAAAATAGGACATAGAGTGGAGACAGAGGAGAGAGGGGACATTGAGAGGAGATAGGGGAGAGAAAGGAGATAGAGAGGAGACAGAGGAGATAGAAAGGAGGTAGAGGAGAGAGAAGAGCTGGAAATGAGACAGAGGAGAAAGAGGACGTAGAGAGGACACAGAGTAGCGAGAGGAGAGGACAAAGAGAGGAGACAGAGGAGAGATAGGAGTTAGAGAGGAGACAGAGAAAAGATAGGACGTAAAGAGGACACAGAATAGAAAGAGGGCATTGAGGAGACAGAGGAGAGAGACGACATAGAGAGGAGTAAGAGGAGGGTAGGACATAGAGAGGCGACAGAAGAGAGATAGGAGTTAGAGAGAATACAGAGGAGAGAGGAGCTAGAGAGGAGACAGAGGAGAGAGAGGACATAGAGGGGAAACAGAGGAGAGAGAGGACTTAGAGAGGAGATAGGGGAGAGAAAGGAGATAGAGAGAAGAGAGGACATAGAGAGGAGACAGAGGAGCGAGAGAAGAGGAGAGGACAAAGAGAGGAGACAGAGGAAAGATAGGAGTTAGAGAGGAGACAGAGGAGAGATAGGAGCTAGAGAGGAGGCCGAGGAAAGATAGGACATAGAGAGGAGACAGAGGAGACAGAGGAGAGAGCGGAGATATACAGGAGACAGAGGAGAGTGAGGACATAGAAGGAAGACAGAGGAGAGAGGGGACATAGAGAAGAGACAGAGCCAAGATAGGAGCGATAGGAGATAAAGAGGAGACAGAGGAGAGAGAACAGAGAGAGGAGATAGAGGAGAGAAAGGAGATAGAGAGGAGTGAGAGAACGTAGAGAGAAGACACAGGTGAGAGAAGACATAGACAGGAGACAAAGGAGACGGAGCAGATAGAGAGGAGGCAGAGAGAGAGAAGAACTAGAAAGGAGACAGAGGATATAGAGGAGATAGAGAGCAGACAGAGCAGAGAGAGGAGAAGACAAAGAAAGGAGAAATCTCCTGTCACTCCTCTGTCTCCTCTCTATGTCCTGTCTCTCCTCTCTATCTCCTCTATCTCCTCTCTCTCCTTTCTATCTCCTATTTCTTCTCGGTGTCCTCTCTCTCCTCACCATCTAATCTCTCTCCTCTGTCTCCTCACTCTAGCGTCTATCTCCTATCTCTCCTCTGTCTCCTCTCTATGTCTTCTTTCTAACTGTCTAACTGTTATCTCTCTTTCGTCTCCTCTCTATGTCCTCTCTCTCCTCTGACTCCTCTCTATCTTCTATTGCTCTTCTCTCTCTTCTGTCTTCTCTCTATCTCCTTTTTCTCCTCTCTATTTCCTCTCTCTCCTCTGTCTCCTCTCTAACTGCTAACTCTCCTCGGTCTCCTCTCAATGTCCTCTCTCTCCTCTGTCTCCTCTCTATGTCCTATCTCTCCTCTGTCTCCTCTCTGTCACTTCTCTGCCTCCTTTCTGTCACTTCTGTGTCTCCTCTCTGTTTCCTCTCTCTCTTCTCCATCCCATCTCTCTCCTCTGTCTCCTCACTTTCCTCTCCATCTCCTATCTCTCCACTGTCTCCTCTCTATGTCCTCTCTTTCTCCTCTGACTCATCTCTATCATTGCTCCTCTCTCTCCACTGTCTTCCCTCTCTCTCCTCTTTCTCATCTCCTCTGTCTCTTCTGTGTGTCCTATCTCTCCTATCTGTCTCCTCTTTATGTCCTCTCTCCCCTCTGTCTCCTCTCAATGTCCTATTTCTCCTCTGTCTCCTCTCTATGTCCTCTCTCTCCTCTGTCTCCTCTCTATGCCCTGTCTTTCCTCTGTCTCCTCTCTTGGTTTTCTCTCTCCTCTGTCTCCTCTCTAACTCCTATCTTTCCTCTACCGCCTCTCTATGTCCTATCTCTGCTCTGTTTGGTCTCTTTGTCTTCTCGTCTCTCTCCTCTGTCTCCTCTGTCTGCTCTCTATCTCCTCGAACTCCTCTGTCTTCTTTCTATGTCCTCTCCCTCCTCTGTTTGCTCTCAATATCCTTTCTCTCCTCTATCTTCTCCTCTGTCTCCTCTCTATGTCCTCTCTTCTCTCTATCTCCTTTCTCTCCCCTATCTCCTCTCTAAGTCCTCTCTCTCCTCTGTTTCCCCTCTATGTCCTCTCTCTCCTCTGTCAGGAGACAGCTCCTCTCTCCTCTGTATTCTCTCTAACTCCTATCTCTCTTCTGTCGCCTCTCTATGTCCTACCCTCCTCTTACTCCTCTCTATGTCGTCTCTCTCCTCTGTCTCCTCAATGCCCTCTTTCTATTCTGTGTCCTCTTTACGTCCTATCTTTTCTCTGTCTCCTCTCTAACTCCTATCTCTCCTCTGTCTCCTCTCTTTGTCCTCTCCTCTCGCTACTCTGTGTCCTCTCTACGTCCTCTTTCTCCTCTGTCTCATTTCCAGCTCTTCTCTCTCCTCTACCTCCTTTCTATCTCCTCTGTCTCCTCTCTATCTCCTTTCTCTCCCCTATCTCCTCTCAATGTCCCCTCTCTCCTCTGTCTCCACTCTATGTCCTATCTCTCCTCTGTCTCCTCTCTGTCACTTCTCTGCCTCCTTTCTGTCACTTCTGTGTCTCCTCTCTGTTTCCTCTCTCTCTTCTCCATCCCATCTCTCTCCTCTGTCTCCTCACTTTCCTCTCCATCTCCTATCTCTCCACTGTCTCCTCTCTATGTCCTCTCTTTCTCCTCTGACTCATCTCTATCATTGCTCCTCTCTCTCCACTGTCTTCCCTCTCTCTCCTCTTTCTCATCTCCTCTGTCTCTTCTGTGTGTCCTATCTCTCCTATCTGTCTCCTCTTTATGTCCTCTCTCCCCTCTGTCTCCTCTCAATGTCCTATTTCTCCTCTGTCTCCTCTCTATGTCCTCTCTCTCCTCTGTCTCCTCTCTATGCCCTGTCTTTCCTCTGTCTCCTCTCTTGGTTTTCTCTCTCCTCTGTCTCCTCTCTAACTCGTATCTTTCCTCTACCGCCTCTCTATGTCCTATCTCTGCTCTGTTTGGTCTCTTTGTCTTCTCGTCTCTCTCCTCTGTCTCCTCTGTCTGCTCTCTATCTCCTCGAACTCCTCTGTCTTCTTTCTATGTCCTCTCCCTCCTCTGTTTTCTCTCAATATCCTTTCTCTCCTCTATCTTCTCTCCATATCCACTCTCCCCTCTGTCACCTCTCTAACTCGTATCTGTCCTCTGTCTCCTCTCTATGTCCTATCTCTCCTCTGTCTCCCCTCTACGCCCTCTCACTGCCCCGTCTCCTCTGTCCTCTCTATCTCCTCTCACTCCTTTGTTGCGTTTCTATGTTCTCTCTCTCCTCTCTATGTCCACTCTCTTCTCTGTCTCCTCTGTCTCTCCTCTGCCTCCTCTCTGTCTCTATTCTTCTCTCTCCTCTGTCTCCTCTCTAACTGCTGTCTCTACTCGGTCTCCTCTCAATGTCCTCTCTCTGCTCTGTCTCCTCTCTATGTCCTCTCTCTCCTCTTTCTCCTCTCTATGTCCTATCTCTCCTCTGTCGCTTCTCTATCTCTTATCTCTTCTCTGTCTCTCCTCTGTCTCCTCTCTATGTCCTTTCTCTCCTCTCTATTTCTGTCTATCTCTGTCTCCTCCCTATCTCCTCTTGCTCCTACCTCTCCTCTGTCTCCTCTCTATGTCCTCTCTCTCCTCTCTATCTCCCCTCTCTCCTCTCTATCTCCTCTATCTCCTCTCTCTCCTCTCTATCTCCTATCTCTTCTCGCTCTCCTCTCTGTGTCCTCTCGCTCCTCTGTCTTCTCTCTATATCGTATCTCTCCTCTGTCGCTTCTCTATGTCCTCTTTCTGCTCTCTTTCCTCTGTATATCCTCTCTCACCTCTCCTCACCATCTAATCTCTCTCCTCTGTCTCCTCACTCTAGCGTCTATCTCCTATCTCCCCTCTGTCTCCTCTCTATGTCCTCTCTCTGCTCTGACTCCTCTCTATCTCCTATTGCACTTCTCTCTCCTCTGTCTTCTCTCTATCTCCTCTTTCTCCTCTCTATGTCGTCTCTCCTCTGTCTCCTCTCTAACTGCTATCTTTCCTCGGCCTCCTCTCAATGTCCTCTCTCTCCTCTCTCTCCTCACTTTCCTTTCTATATCCTCTCTCTCCTTTGTCCTATCTGTCCTCTGTCTCCTCTCTGTCACCTCTTTGTCTCCTCTCTGTCACCTCTGTGTCTTCTCTCTGACTCCTCTCTCTCTTCTTCATCCCATCTCTCTCCTCTGTCTCCTCACTTTCCTTTCTATCTCCTATCTCTCCACTGTCTCCTCTCTATGTCCTCTCTCTCCTCTGTCTCCTCTCTATGTCATATCTCTCCTCTGTCGCTTCTCTATCTCCTATCTCTCCACTATCTCCTCTCTGTCTCCTGTCTCTCTTCTATATACCATCTCTTTCCTCTGTCTCCTCACTTTCCTCTCTATCTCCTATCTCTCCACTATCTGCTCTCTATGTCTTCTCTCTCTCCTCTGACTCCTCTCAGTCACCTATTGCTCCTCTCTCTCCACTGTCGTCCATCTGTCTCCTCTTTCTCCTCTCTATTTCTTCTCTCTCCTCTGTCTCCTCTCTAACTGCCATCTCTCCTCGGTCTCCTCTCAATGTCCTCTCTCTCCTCTGTCTCCTCTCTATCTCCTCTCTCACCTCTGTCACCTCTATATGTCGTCTCTCTCATTTCTATCTATCTTCTGCCTCCTCTCTCTCCTCACTATCTAATCTCTCTCCTCTGTCTCCTCACTCTAGCGTCTATCTCCTATCTCTCTTCCGTCTCCTCTCTATGTCCTCTCTCTCCTCTGTCTCCTCTCTATCACCTACTGCTCCTATCTCTCCACTGTCTTCCCTGTCTCTCTCCTCTTTCTCCTCTCTATTTCTTCTCTCTCCTCTGTCTTCTCTCTAACTGCTTTCTCTCCTCGGTCTCCTCTCAATGTCCTCTTTCCCCACTGTCTCCTCTCTATGTCCTATCTCTGCTCTGTCGCTTCTCTATCTCCCCTCTCTCCTCTGTTCCTTCTCTATGTCCTCTCTCTCTCCTCTGACTCCTCTCTATCACCTACTGCTCCTCTCTCTCCACTGTCTTCTCTGTCTCTCCCCTTTCTCCTCTCCATTTCTTCTCTCTCCTCTGTCTCCTATCTAACTGCTATCTCTCCTCGGTCTCCTCTCAATGTCCTCTCTCTCCTCTGTCTCCTCTCTCCTCCTTCGCTTCTCTATCTCCCATCTCTCCTCTGTCTCCTCTCTATCTCCTCTCTCTCACCTCCATCCCATCTCTCTCCTCTGTCTCCTCACTTTCCTCTCAATCTATAGACATAGGACATAGAGGGGAAACAGAGGAGAGAGAGGACTTAGAGAGGAGATAGGGGAGAGAAAGGAGATAGAGAGAAGAGAGGACATAGAGAGGAGACAGAGGAGCGAGAGAAGAGGAGAGGACATAGAGAGGAGACAGAGGAAAGAAAGGAGTTAGAGAGGAGACAGAGGAGAGATAGGAGCTAGAGAGGAGGCCGAGGAAAGATAGGACATAGAGAGGAGACAGAGGAGACAGAGGAGAGAGCGGAGATATACAGGAGACAGAGGAGAGTGAGGACATAGAAGAAAGACAGAGGAGAGAGGGGACATAGAGAAGAGACAGAGCCAAGATAGGAGCGATAGGAGATAAAGAGGAGACAGAGGAGAGAGAACAGAGAGAGGAGATAGAGGAGAGAAAGGAGATAGAGAGGAGTGAGAGAACGTAGAGAGAAGACACAGGTGAGAGAAGACATAGACAGGAGACAAAGGAGACGGAGCAGATAGAGAGGAGGCAGAGAGAGAGAAGAACTAGAAAGGAGACAGAGGATATAGAGGAGATAGAGAGCAGACAGAGCAGAGAGAGGAGAGGACAAAGAAAGGAGAAATCTCCTGTCACTCCTCTGTCTCCTCTCTATGCCCTGTCTCTCCTCTCTATCTCCTCTATCTCCTCTCTCTCCTTTCTATCTCCTATTTCTTCTCGGTGTCCTCTCTCTCCTCACCATCTAATCTCTCTCCTCTGTCTCCTCACTCTAGCGTCTATCTCCTATCTCTCCTCTGTCTCCTCTCTAGGTCTTCTTTCTAACTGTCTAACTGTTATCTCTCTTTCGTCTCCTCTCTATGTCCTCTCTCTCCTCTGACTCCTCTCTATCTTCTATTGCTCTTCTCTCTCTTCTGTCTTCTCTCTATCTCCTTTTTCTCCTCTCTATTTCCTCTCTCTCCTCTGTCTCCTCTCTAACTGCTAACTCTCCTCGGTCTCCTCTCAATGTCCTCTCTCTCCTCTGTCTCCTCTCTATGTCCTATCTCTCCTCTGTCTCCTCTCTGTCACTTCTCTGCCTCCTTTCTGTCACTTCTGTGTCTCCTCTCTGTCTCCTCTCTCTCTTCTCCATCCCATCTCTCTCCTCTGTCTCCTCTCTATGTCCTCTCTTTCTCCTCTGACTCATCTCTATCATTGCTCCTCTCTCTCCACTGTCTTCCCTCTCTCTCCTCTTTCTCATCTCCTCTGTCTCTTCTGTGTGTCCTATCTCTCCTATCTGTCTCCTCTTTATGTCCTCTCTCCCCTCTGTCTCCTCTCAATTTCCTATTTCTCCTCTGCCTCCTCTCTATGTCCTCTCTCTCCTCTGTCTCCTCTCTATGCCCTGTCTTTCCTCTGTCTCCTCTCTTGGTTTTCTCTCTCCTCTGTCTCCTCTCTAACTCCTATCTTTCCTCTACCGCCTCTCTGTGTCCTATGCCTGCTCTGTTTGGTCTCTTTGTCTTCTCGTCTCTCTCCTCTGTCTCCTCTGTCTGCTCTCTATCTCCTCGAACTCCTCTGTCTTCTTTCTATGTCCTCTCCCTCCTCTGTTTGCTCTCAATATCCTTTCTCTCCTCTATCTTCTCTCCATATCCACTCTCCCCTCTGTCACCTCTATAACTCGTATCTGTCCTCTGTCTCCTCTCTATGTCCTATCTCTCCTCTGTCTCCCCTCTACGCCCTCTCACTGCCCCGTCTCCTCTGTCCTCTCTATCTCCTCTCACTCCTTTGTTGCGTTTCTATGTTCTCTCTCTCCTCTCTATGTCCACTCTCTTCTCTGTCTCCTCTGTCTCTCCCTCTGCCTCCCTCTCTGTCTCTATTCTTCTCTCTCCTCTGTCTCCCTCTCTAACTGCTGTCTCTACTCGGTCTCCTCTCAATGTCCTCTCTCTGCTCTGTCTCTCTCTCTGTGTCTCTCTCTCCTCTTTCTCCTCTCTATGTCCTATCTCTCCTCTGTCGCTTCTCTATCTCTTATCTCTTCTCTGTCTCTCCTCTGTCTCCCTCTCTATGTCCTTTCTCTCCCTCTCTATTTCTGTCTATCTCTGTCTCCCTCCCTATCTCCTCTTGCTCCTACCTCTCCTCTGTCTCCTCTCTATGTCCTCTCTCTCCTCTCTGTCTCCCTCTCTCTCTCTCTGTCTCCCTCTATCTCCTCTCTCTCCTCTCTATCTCCTATCTCTTCTCGCTCTCCCTCTCTGTGTCCTCTCGCTCCCTCTGTCTTCTCTCTATATCTCTGTCTCTCTCTCTGTCCTGTCTCTCTCTCTATGTCCTCTCTCTGCTCTCTTTCCTCTGTATATCTATCTCTCCTCTCTCTCCTCACTATCTACTCTCTCTCCTCTGTCTCTCTCTCTATGTCCTCTCTGTCCTCTGTCTCCTCTCTGTGTCCTCTCTCTCTCTCTCTCTATGCACCTCTCTCTCCTCTGTCTCTCTCTATCTCCTCTGTCTCCTCTATGTGCTCTCTCTCTCCTCTGTCTCTCTCTCTATCTCCTCTGTCTCCTCTCTATGTCCTCTCTCTCGTCTGTCTCTCTCTCTATCTCCTCTCTCTCTCTCTATGTCCTCTCTCTCTCTCTCTCTGTCTCTCTCTCTGCTGTCACTTTCCTTTCTCTCCCTCTCTCTCCTCTGTCTCTTCTCTCTTTCCTCTGTCTCCTTATTTCCTCTCTGTCTCCTCTCTCTGTCCATCTCTCTCTCTCTGTGTCCTCTCTCTCCTCTCTCTCTCTCTGTCTCTCTCATGTCTCTCTCTCTCCTCTCTATGTCCTCTCTCTCTCTCTATTTCCTCTGTCTCCTGTCAATGTCCTTCTCTCTCTCTCTCTATGTCCTCTCTCTCCGCTGTCTCCTCTCTCTTATCTCCTCTGTCTCCTCTCAATGTCCTTTCTCTCCTCTCTATGTCCTCTCTCCCCTCTGTCTCCTCTCTATTTCCTCTGTTTCCTGTCAATGTCCTTTCTCTCCTCTCTGTGTCCTCTTCCTCCTCTGTCTCTTCTCTATGTCCTTTCTGTCCTCTGTCTCCTTTCAATATCCTTTCTCTCCTCTCTATGACCCCTCGCTCCTCCGTCTCTTCTCTATCTCCTCTGTCTCCTCTGTATGACCCCTCGCTCCTCCGTCTCTTCTCTATCTCCTCTGTCTTCTCTCTATGTCTGTTTCTGTCCTCTGTCTCCTCTCTATCTTCTCTCTCTCCTCTGTCTCCTCTCTATTTCCTCTGTTTCCTATCAATGTCCTCTCTCTTATCTCTGTGTCCTCTTCCTCCTCCGTCTCTTCTCTATCTCCTCTGTCTCTTCTCTATGTCGTTTCTGTCCTCTGTCTCCCTCTCTATGTCCTCTCTCTCCACTCTATTTCCTGTGTCTCCTGTCTTTGTCCTTTCTCTCGTCTCTATGTCCTCTCTCTCCTCTGTCTCCTCTCCATTTCCTCTGTCTCCTCTCAATGTCCTTTCTCTCCTCTCTATGTCCCACCTCTCCTCTGTCTACTCTCTATTTCCTCTGTTTCCTGTCAATGTCCTTTCTCTCCTCTCTATGTCCTCTCTCTCCTCTGTCTCCTCTCTATTTCCTCTGTCTCCTCTCAATGTCCATTCTCTCCTCTCTGTGTCCTCTCCCTCCTCCGTCTCTTTTCTATGTCTTTTCTGTCCTCTGTCTCCTCTCTATCTCCTCTCTCTGCTCTGTCTCCTCTCTATGTCCTTTCTCTCCTCTCTATGACCTCTCCCTCCTCCGTCTCTTCCCTATCTCCTCTGTCTCGTCTATATGTCCTCTCTTTCCTCTGTCTCCTCTGCCTCTTCTCAATATCCCTTCTCTCCTCTCTATGACCTCTCCCTCCACCGTCTCTTCTCTATCTCCTCTGTCTCCTCTCTATGTCCTTTCTGTCCTATGTATCCTCTCTATCTCCTGTCTCTCCTCTCTTTCTTCTGTCTCCTCTTTATCTCCTCTGTCTCCTCTCTATGTCCTCTCTTTCCGCTGTCTATTCTCAATCTCCTGTCTCTCCTCTGTCTCCTCTCTTTCCTCTGTCTCCTGTCTATCTCCTCTGCCTCCTCTCTATGTCCTCTCTTTCCTCTGTCTCCTCTTTATCTCCTCTGTCTTCTCTCTATGTCTTCTCTTTCCGCTGTCTCCTCTCAATCTCCTGTCTCTCCTCTGTCTCCTCTCTTTCCGCTGTCTCCTCTCTATCTCCTCTCTCTCCTCTCTATGTCCTCTTTTTCCGCTGTCTCCACTCTATGTCCTCTCTCTCCTCTGTCTCCACTCTATTTTCTCTGTCTCCTCTCAATATCCTTTCTCTCCTCTCTATGACCTCTCCCTCCTCCGTCTCTTCTCTATCTCTCTCTGTCTCGTCTATATGTCCTCTCTTTCCTCTGTCTCCTCTGCCTCCTCTCAATATCCTTTCTCTCCTCTCTATGACCTCTCCCTCATCCGTCTCTTCTCTATCTTCTCTCATTGTCCTTTCTGTCCTATGTCTCCTCTCTATCTCCTCTCTCTCTCTCTCTACGTCCTCTCTTTCCTCAGTCTCCTCTTTATCTCCTCTGTCTCCTCTCTATGTCCTCTCTTTCCGCTGTCTCCTCTCAATCTCCTGTCTCTTCTCTGTCTCCTCTCTTGCCTCTGTCTCCTCTCTATCTCCTCTATCTCCACCATGTGTCCTCTCTGTCTCTCTCTCTCATCTGTCTCCTCTCTATCTCCTCTGTCTCCTTTCTTTCCGCTGTCTCCTTTCAATATCCTCTCTCTCCTCTCTATGTCCTCTATTTCCTCTGTCTCCTCTCTATCTCCTCTCTCTCCTCTCTATGTCCTCTCTTTCCGCTGTCTCCTCTCTATCTCCTCTGTCTCCGCTCTATGTCCTCCCTTTCCTCTGTCTACTCTTTATCTCCTATCGCACATCTCTCTCCTCTATCTCCTCTCTATGTGCTTGCTCTTATCTGCCTCCTCTCTATCTCCTCTCTTTCCTCTGCCTTCTATCTATCTACCATCGCTCCTCTCTCTCCTCTCTATGTCCTCTCTCTACTCTCAATCTACTGTCTCTCCTATGTCCTATCTCCACTCTGTCTCCTCTCTAGCTCCTCTCTCTCCTCTGCCTCCTCTCCATCTCCTCTCTCTCCTCTATCCTCTCTCTATGTCCTATCTCTCCTCTGTCTCCTCTCTAGCTCCTCTCCATCTCCTCTCTCTCCTCTGTCTCCTCTCAATGTGCTCTCTCTTATCTGTCTCCTCTCTATCTCCTCTCTCTCCTTAGTCTCCACTATATCTGCTCTCTCTCCTCGGTCTCCCCTCCAGCTCCTCTTTCTCCACGGTGTACTATTTTTCTTCTATCGCTCCTCTCTCTCCACATTATGTCCTCTCTCTCCTTTGTCACCTCTCTATATCCTCTCTCTCTTCTCTGTCTCCTCTCTATCTCCTCTCTCTCCTCTGTAACCTCGGTCTCCTTTCTATGTCCTCTCGCTCCTCTAGCTCCTCTCTATGTTCTATCTCTCCTCTGTCTTCTCTCTATGTCCTCTCTCTCCTCTGCCTCCTCTCTATCTCCTCTCTCTCCTCCGCCTCCTATCTATCTACTATCGCTCCTCTCTATCTCCTATCTCTCCTATGTCCTATCTCTCCTCTGTCTCCTCTCTAGCTGCTCTCTCTCCTCTGCCTCCTCTCCATCTCCTCTCTCTCCTCTATCTCATCTCTATGTCCTCTCTCTCCTCTGTTTTCTCTCTATGTCCTCTCTCTCTTCTCTATGTCCTCTCTCCCCCTGTCTTCTCTCTCTCTCCTCTGTCTCCTCTCTATCTCCTATTGCTCCTATCTCTCCTCTCTATCTCCTCTGTCTGCTCTCTATTTCTTCTCTCTCCTCTTTATGTCCTCTCACTCCTCCGTCTCCTCTCTTTCTCCTCTCTCTCCTCTGTCTCCTCTCTAACTCCTATCACTCCTCTGTCTCTTCTCTATGTCCTATCTCTCCTTTGTCACCTCTCTATGTCCTCTCTCTCCTCTGTCTCCTCTCTATCTCCTCTCTCTTCTGTGTCTCCTCTCTTGTCCTCTCTTTTCTCTGTCTATTCTTTATCTCCTATCGCACATCTCTCTCCTCTATCTCTTCTCTATGTGCTTTCTCTTATCTGTCTCCTCTTTATATCCTCTCTCTTCTCTCTATGTCCTCTCTCTCCTCTGTATCCTCTCTATCTCGTCTCTCTCCTCTGTATCTTCCCCATCTCCTCTCTCTCTTCCGTCTCCTGTGAATCTCCTTGGTGTGTAGCACTAACCACTCAGTGGGACTTGTACTAAAGATTTTCACAGCCAAAACCGCAAGCCCTACATGAGTTTGTAAGAATCTCGTAGAAGGGCGGTAATTAGACAGCACAAGAAAACTCACTAAGGGGAACGATGTGTGACCAAAGAAGAGACACTGAGCGAGAGAGAAAGACTCTGAGGCGCATCAGCTGGATACATCTCCTCTCTCTTTTTTGACTCCTCTCTATCTTCTCTCTCTCCTCTGTCTCCTTTCTATCTCCTCTGTCTCCCTCTCTATGTCCTCGCTCTCCCTCTCTATGTCGATTCTCTCCCTCTGTCTCCTTTCTATCTCGTCTCTCTCCGCTGTGTCCAATCTTTGTCATATCTCTCCTCGGTCTCCTCTCTATATGCTCTCTCTCCTCTGTCTTCTCTTTATGTCCTCTCTCTCCTCTGTCTTCTCTCTATGTGCTCTCTCTTCTCTCTATGTCCTCTCTCCCTCCTGTCTCCTCTCTCTCTCCTCTGTCTTCTCTCTATCTCCTATCGCTCCTATCTCTCCTCTCTATCTCCTTTGTCTGCTCTCTATTTCTTCTCTCTCCTCTTTATGTCCTCTCTCTCCTCTGTCTGCTCTCTTTCTCCTCTCTCACCTCTGTCTCCTCTCTAACTCCTATCACTCCTCTGTCTCGTCTCTATGTCCTATCTCTCTTCTGTCACCTCTCTATGTCCTCTCTCTCCTCTGTCTCCTCTCTATCTCCTCTCTCTTCTGTTTCTCCTCTCTTGTCCTCTCTTTCCTCTGTCTACTCTTTATCTCCTATCGCACATCTCTCTCCTCTATCTCCTCTCTATGCTTTCTCTTATCTGTCTCCTCTCTGTATCCTCTCTCTCCTCTCTATGTCCTCTCTCTCCTCTGTCTCCTCTCTATCTCGTCTCTCTCCTCTGTATCTTTTCCATCTCCTCTCTCTCGTCCGTCTCCTGTCAATCTCCTTGGTGTGTAGCACTAACGACTCAGTGGCCTCTCTCTCTCTTCTCTCTGTCTCCTCTCCGTCTCCAATCTCTCCTCTCCATTTCATCTCTCTCCTCACTCTGCTCTCTATCTCGTCTCTCTCCTCCGTATCCTCTCCATCTCCTATCTCTCTTCCGTCTTGTACTTGTACTAAAGATTTTCACAGCCAAAACCGCAAGCGCTACATGAGTTTCTGAGAATCTCGTAGAAGGGCTCCGCTCTATGTCCTCCCTTTCCTCTGTCTACTCTTTATCTCCTATCGCACATCTCTCTCCTCTATCTCCTCTCTATGTGCTTGCTCTTATCTGCCTCCTCTCTATCTCCTCTCTTTCCTCTGCCTTCTATCTATCTACCATCGCTCCTCTCTCTCCTCTCTATGTCCTCTCTCTACTCTCAATCTACTGTCTCTCCTATGTCCTATCTCCACTCTGTCTCCTCTCTAGCTCCTCTCTCTCCTCTGCCTCCTCTCCATCTCCTCTCTCTCCTCTATCCTCTCTCTATGTCCTATCTCTCCTCTGTCTCCTCTCTAGCTCCTCTCCATCTCCTCTCTCTCCTCTGTCTCCTCTCAATGTGCTCTCTCTTATCTGTCTCCTCTCTATCTCCTCTCTCTCCTTAGTCTCCACTATATCTGCTCTCTCTCCTCGGTCTCCCTCCAGCTCCTCTTTCTCCACGGTGTACTATTTTTCTTCTATCGCTCCTCTCTCTCCACATTATGTCCTCTCTCTCCTTTGTCACCTCTCTATATCCTCTCTCTCTTCTCTGTCTCCCTCTCTGTCTCCTCTCTCTCCTCTGTAACCTCGGTCTCCTTTCTATGTCCTCTCGCTCCTCTAGCTCCTCTCTATGTTCTATCTCTCCTCTGTCTTCTCTCTATGTCCTCTCTCTCCTCTGCCTCCCTCTCTATCTCCTCTCTCTCCCTCCGCCTCCTATCTATCTACTATCGCTCCTCTCTATCTCCTATCTCTCCTATGTCCTATCTCTCCTCTGTCTCCTCTCTAGCTGCTCTCTCTCCCTCTGCCTCCTCTCCATCTCCCTCTCTCTCCCTCTATCTCATCTCTATGTCCTCTCTCTCCCTCTGTTTTCTCTCTATGTCCTCTCTCTCTTCTCTATGTCCTCTCTCCCCCTGTCTTCTCTCTCTCTCCTCTGTCTCCTCTCTATCTCCTATTGCTCCTATCTCTCCTCTCTATCTCCTCTGTCTGCTCTCTATTTCTTCTCTCTCCTCTTTATGTCCTCTCACTCCTCCGTCTCCTCTCTTTCTCCTCTCTCTCCTCTGTCTCCTCTCTAACTCCTATCACTCCTCTGTCTCTTCTCTATGTCCTATCTCTCCTTTGTCACCTCTCTATGTCCTCTCTCTCCTCTGTCTCCCTCTCTATCTCCTCTCTCTTCTGTGTCTCCTCTCTTGTCCTCTCTTTTCTCTGTCTATTCTTTATCTCCTATCGCACATCTCTCTCCTCTATCTCTTCTCTATGTGCTTTCTCTTATCTGTCTCCTCTTTATATCCTCTCTCTTCTCTCTATGTCCTCTCTCTCCTCTGTATCCTCTCTATCTCGTCTCTCTCCTCTGTATCTTCCCCATCTCCTCTCTCTCTTCCGTCTCCTGTGAATCTCCTTGGTGTGTAGCACTAACCACTCAGTGGGACTTGTACTAAAGATTTTCACAGCCAAAACCGCAAGCCCTACATGAGTTTGTAAGAATCTCGTAGAAGGGCGGTAATTAGACAGCACAAGAAAACTCACTAAGGGGAACGATGTGTGACCAAAGAAGAGACACTGAGCGAGAGAGAAAGACTCTGAGGCGCATCAGCTGGATACATCTCCTCTCTCTTTTTTGACTCCTCTCTATCTTCTCTCTCTCCTCTGTCTCCTTTCTATCTCCTCTGTCTCCTCTCTATGTCCTCGCTCTCCTCTCTATGTCGATTCTCTCCTCTGTCTCCTTTCTATCTCGTCTCTCTCCGCTGTGTCCAATCTTTGTCATATCTCTCCTCGGTCTCCTCTCTATATGCTCTCTCTCCTCTGTCTTCTCTTTATGTCCTCTCTCTCCTCTGTCTTCTCTCTATGTGCTCTCTCTTCTCTCTATGTCCTCTCTCCCTCCTGTCTCCTCTCTCTCTCCTCTGTCTTCTCTCTATCTCCTATCGCTCCTATCTCTCCTCTCTATCTCCTTTGTCTGCTCTCTATTTCTTCTCTCTCCTCTTTATGTCCTCTCTCTCCTCTGTCTGCTCTCTTTCTCCTCTCTCACCTCTGTCTCCTCTCTAACTCCTATCACTCCTCTGTCTCGTCTCTATGTCCTATCTCTCTTCTGTCACCTCTCTATGTCCTCTCTCTCCTCTGTCTCCTCTCTATCTCCTCTCTCTTCTGTTTCTCCTCTCTTGTCCTCTCTTTCCTCTGTCTACTCTTTATCTCCTATCGCACATCTCTCTCCTCTATCTCCTCTCTATGCTTTCTCTTATCTGTCTCCTCTCTGTATCCTCTCTCTCCTCTCTATGTCCTCTCTCTCCTCTGTCTCCTCTCTATCTCGTCTCTCTCCTCTGTATCTTTTCCATCTCCTCTCTCTCGTCCGTCTCCTGTCAATCTCCTTGGTGTGTAGCACTAACGACTCAGTGGCCTCTCTCTCTCTTCTCTCTGTCTCCTCTCCGTCTCCAATCTCTCCTCTCCATTTCATCTCTCTCCTCACTCTGCTCTCTATCTCGTCTCTCTCCTCCGTATCCTCTCCATCTCCTATCTCTCTTCCGTCTTGTACTTGTACTAAAGATTTTCACAGCCAAAACCGCAAGCGCTACATGAGTTTCTGAGAATCTCGTAGAAGGGCGGTAATTAGACAGCACAAGAAAACTCACTAAGCCTCCTCACTGCCTCTTCTCCATCTCCTCTCTCTCCTCTGTCTCCTCTCTATCTCGTCTCTCTCCCCCGTCTCCTCTCTATGTCTTCTCTCTCCTCTGCCTCCTCTCTATCTCTTCTCTCTCCTCTGTCTACTCTCTATCTGCCCTCTCTCCTCTGTCTCCTTTCTATGTCCTATCTCTCCTCTGTCACCTCTCTATGTCCGCTCTCTCTCCTCTGTCTACACTCCATGTATTATCTCTCCTCTGTCTCCAGCTCCTCTCTCCACTCTGCCTCCTCTCCA
>JAWNPQ010000351.1:0-73174 GCA_035047465.1 Drosophila sordidula | reverse complement strand
ATTTTCAGACTAACGAAATATAAAACGTATTAATAGTTATATACCCTCGCAGCATTAAAATTCCAAGTAAATAATTGAAATTTAAAAATCTTTATTAAATAGCCTTTAAAAAACATATTAACAGAATTTTTGTGAGGTGGCTCTTTTTGAGTAATTCATTAATAGAAACCTTAAACACAAGTGTCCACAGTTAAAAGTATCAAAGCGTTGATCTTGTGTATAATTATATTTAATGTCTTCTCCTAAATATCTGATGAGCTCTAAAGGTGGCGGCAAATTCCCAAAAAAAACATAATATCGACTTTCTTTCTCCGTTTTATAATAAGCTACCCAGTGAGTTCCACCTCCTGTTGACGAATCTAAGTTAATGATGCCACACTCCCTTTTACGAACACGTTTTGGAAGTGAGTCTCTCATATATACGCCTCTGAAATTATGAATATGCTTGCGCGCAAAATTCATAATATCAATGTTTGAAAGTGGCTTATTGGGTAGCTCGGCTAATAGTTTTTTTTAGCAGTTGATATACCGTATCCCTTTTGATATGGCTTGAGATACAGTCCGTTGCCTAAAGCAATTGCTTCTATTTTTCTATTATGTCGCTTATTCTCATCTAGTTGTTTTCTTGCATTTTTAGCGCTGTTAATGGTCTTAAAAATTGCTGAGCCACCGGATGCAAGTCCTCCTAACGCTCCAAGTGCTGTTAAAATCGGTACAAGCGGCAAGAAACCACCCACTTTGGGAATACTAATTATCCGTGGAATTATCACATCTTTTTTCTGCTGTCCGATTGACTTGTTTATGACTTTTTTAGCTATATCTGCTGTCCGATTGACTTGTTTATGACTTTTTTAGCTATTTGGATTGCCGAGTGAATATCATATGGTTTTTGCTTTTTTAACACACTCGAAGCCGCTGCATGCATGTAGATTATAACAATCCTTGATGGGATTTATATTAGTATTTATTTATTATAAGGAATAAGACCGTTTGACAACAATTATCTTAATACAAAATCTGCCTTATACTGCGTTTCGCTTTATACGTCTAATGCCAAGCTCACGAGAATAACGACTCTTTTTCGATGTTCGATTTAGTTGTGTTAAAATCCGATTGACAACTGTTAGCTTACAGACCAGATGATCAGAATTGCCGGCCGCTACGCGTTAGACGTTGACTTTCAAATACTACATTCGGCTGTCCTGACGGACCATCCGTCCCGGATAGGTCTATCCATGGTTTCATGAATTCCGCAACTGATGCAGTTTTATACGGTCCTTCAGTTTTATCCATTCTTATTACCTCGTACCTTCCGTGATTTCCCACCTTGACCACTTTGTACGGCCCTAGATACTTTCCCTTAAGTTTCAACCCTGTCCCGTATTGGGTCCGTTTTATAGCTACCATATCGTTAACCTGGTACTTTCTGTCTTCTTTTCTTTTTAAATCAAAAGCCGTTTTAGTTTCTTCCTGAATTGCTTTATTATTTTCTCTAGCTTCCTGTCGAATTTTCTCGCGCTCATCATCTAGCTCTTCAATGATTGACTGTTGGATAAGATCTTCTAAGTTCGGGTCATTTGGTATACGCATGTCCAACCCAGTTAAAATCTTAAATGGTGATATTTTAGTACTTCGCGGCTCTACACAATTGATAATCTGCTGAACTTTACTCAAATGCTTTTACCAAGTACCTCAATTTCCAATACTCATCTTTGACAACATTGGTATAATTATTTTGTGCATGCGCTCTACCTGGCCATTCCCACGTGGAACTCCTGTGGTAATCATTAAATGTTGTATATTTCGAGTTTCGCAATAGTCACGGAACAAATTGGAAGTAAATGCAGAACCTCTATCCGAAACTATTCTCAAAGGGTTCCCAAAACTTGTCGCTTGCTATTCTAAACACTTTATTACCTCCTCTACACCCGTACTGCGAGTAGAATACAACCAAACATATTTTGAAAATGCATCCACAACAACAAAAACATAATTATACTGTTTTTTCGTCATTTCCATCGGTCCAACATGGTCAACATGGTAGGTCAATAACGGTCTATCGCCCTTATCGATTGGCTGCAAGTACCCTTCACGCTTTCCAGATTTCTCATTGACGATAATGCATGCTACACAACTATTAACTATTCGAGCTGATTTTTCTTTCAATTTCGGGATGAAATAGGTCCTTTCGACTAAGTCCTGTGTACGCTTAGCGGAGAAATGACCTTGTTTATGTGCATCTTTGTCCCTGACCGATGTTCTATGTTGTAATGAAAATCTCGTAGATACATTGCCCAACGGGCTACTCTCAATGGAACGTCCTTCTTTTTCATCGTCATTGTAAAAGCATTACAGTCCGTAACTATTTTAAACTGTATTCCTAACACATAAACACGCCATTTAGTCAACGCTTCAATTATCGCAAGTACTTCAAGATCATACGCTGGGTATTTTTCTTCGCACGGCTTGGTTTTGCGACTCATGTACTGAACCGGATGGAATAATCCATCTTCCAAATCTTTTTGTAGCAAAACTGCACCATAACCCCATTTCGACGCATTTGTATGTATTTCGGTCTCCAAAGTTGGGTTATATAACCGCAAAACAGGTCTGCTAGTCAATGCAGCCTTAAGTTGCTCAAACGCAATTTGTTGAATGTCCTTAAACTCGAATTTGGACTCCATTCGCAACAAATCTGATAGTGGCTTTGCTATGACAGCGTAACCTTCAATAAATTTTCTAAAATATGACGTCAGCCCTAGAAAACGTTGTATTGCCTTTTTATCTCTCAGCACTGGAAAATTAGCCACGGCTTGAGTCTTCTCATCACTTGGCCTAATCGTATTACCTTCAATAATGTAACCCAGAAAATTTACCTTCGTCTGCAACAACTGACCTTTAGCCCAATTTATACGCAATCCATTCTGTGCAGCTACTTCCAAAACTTTACCTAATTTCAATATCCCCTCTTCCACATTTTTGCTCGGAATTATTACATCATCCATGTACACAACAGCGTCATTATTTTTCACTACGTTACGTAAAACTGCTGTTATAAACCGTGTAAACACAGCTGGCGAGTTTGAAATCCCAAATGGTACATATAAGAATTCGAACTGCCCACCTTGTGTTACGAAAGACGTGTACTTTTGTGAGTCTTCTTCAATCGTGACATGAAAGAAACCGTTAGTCAAATCTAAAGTGGTGAACACTTTAGAGTCCTGCAGCTTTTCTAACACATCATCCATATGTGCCATTGGAAAGTTATCTCGAACTATTTTTTCATTGAGTTTCCTATAGTCGCAACATAAACGCTTTTCCCCGTTCTTCTTCGCGACTAACACTACTGGTGATGCATATTCTGATACACTTGGTTTGATAATTCCATCTCTTAACCATTCTTCTACCTGCCTATCGACAATTTTTTGCTCACAAATGGCTAAGCGTCTAGGATGCTGAAATACTGGAATATCATCGGTTAGTATTATTTTCATTTTTACAGGTGCATCTACATTCCTTTGAGGTTGATAATTTCGCACCATATTTCTAACCTCCCTAGCATTATCTTCATTTAGATGAGACAAATCAACACCAATGTCAGTTTCTACATTATATGTTGCTAACATGCAAGCTCCTTTAAATTCATCCACGCATGAAGACTCTATTAGCGGATCATTCTGCAGCTTATCTATTTCTCTCTTACTGTCCATATTAACCGTCCGTTGTTTAAATAATATACCGTTTTTAGTAATCTGAATGCTCAAGAATCGTTCTTCCCAAAATTGCGCCAAAGGTGATATCCTCATCTGGAACTACATGAAATTCTACTAACATTTCAATATTGTCGACTGTTACTGGTATAATCAGGCTTCCAAAAGTTAAAACTTGACACTCACCGATGCCAGTTAAACATTTCTCTCTACCACTCAGCTTGATGTTTTTGAACTTTAGAAATACGCTCCTACGCAGCAAACACACATCAGCACCGGTATCAACAAGACCGTTGAAATTTATGCCTAAAGATCTAATCCCTTTGAGTTCGAGTCCTGAAGCAGTGAAAATGCTTGTCGGCTTCGAAACAGTTCTCTGGACTTGTACAACGTGTGTATTAGAGGAATTTTCCCTTTTGATCTCGACCTTTTGTTTGCAATCTACTGCACGATGTCCTGGCTGTCCGCACTTGAAACAAGTAAAGTTACTTTTAGTGCAATCCTTCATTAAATGATTTTCATCCCCGCACCTGTAACACTTTCTGAATTTTCCCAAAGCGGGTTCTCCATTTCTACGATCGCTTCTATCCTGCTGAGAACAACTCTTATTCTTTTGCTCTGAGTCACCGCGAGATTTCTTGTAAGCCTCGATTTGAAATTTCAGTTCTTTTATATTTCCTGCCTGGTATAACATGGCTTTATTTATCCTAGAGTCAGGAATACCCTCCACGAAGTACTCGATTAGACTAACTTAATTGGCCTAGCGATTTCCATCAACGCATACAAAAATTCGTGTATTGACTCTCCCTTCTTTTGTCGCCGCTTCTGTAGAGTTCTGTGTATCTCTGCTGACGATAACTTCACAGTAAATTCCTCAAGTAAAGCGTCTTTCAATGCATCCCAATTCCTTACCTCGCGTAAACTACGCACAAATGATTTTGCAGCACCTATCAGCAACTGTTTACTATATATAAAAAGCTGTAGCTTGTCCCACTGGACTGTTACCGCACACTCTTCCAATTCAACAACCCATTGATTAATGTCCGGGCTCCCCGAGCCGGAGAATTGCGAGACACTTCCCTCAACGTCTTTCAATGTAAACCAAGACCTATTTGCTGTTGGACCTTGATTGGTTAGAATTTCGTTCTGTATTGAAACATCTAGCGCTGTAGCAACTGACTCCTGATCTTCTTCGTCTTCTTCATCATGGTGGCCATAATAAGCTAACAATCTATTTTGTAAGTCGCGTTTAACACCGGACGTCTGCAAATTAAGCTCTCCTAATTTTTGTCGCAATTGTACAACACGCAGTACCATTATCTTGTGAACTTGCATTGTGACTGTTTACAAATATTTCAAAACTGTTGATATTTACTGCACTTTTCTGTCAGTAACTTGTAACCTGTAATTGTTAATATATGAATTAAACTTATTAATATATAAATATTAGTTCAGAAATCCAACATAATCCAATCACACCAGTCAAAATCCAATTTGAATTCCTTTTTATGCTATCGCCTCAGTTAGCATTGGTCTCTGTAATTTGTTGCTCTTCTGTTCGTCTACGCCGTCGCTACAATTCTGCAACGCATTCGAAAACATGCAGGTTTTGCACACTTGCCTTGCCTTGCCTCTGCTTTGCTCCCACTGCTGTTAATGTATCTTGCTGCTGTTTACGTTCTGCTATTGTCGCCGCACTGTTATAACACACGCCGTCGATTCTGAGTCTTCCAGCACCCCAAGCCTAACATATTTGCCAACACGTAGATTCTGCACACTTGCCTTGTCTACCAATGTTGCGCCTGCCGTTTTCTTGCCTCTGCTTTGCTCTCACTGCGTTGCTATCTCCCTTGCGAGTCGTCGTCCAGATCGTTTCCCAACACTCTCTTTCTCGCCGTATGTAATTCTCGTGCTTTGTCTTCTCTCTGCTTTTCCTCGATGCCGCTTCGTAGAACTCGAAGATGATACACACAATTTTCTTTGTGCCGTGCTTCGCCTGCACGACCTTGAAGTTCGTTCTTTTTGCTTGCTAGCTTCGTTACGTTAATTTTCTTCGAAGCGCCGTTCCTACATTGATCTTTTTACAGTACTTTACCTTTTGTTAATGCAAAAGGGTTTTAAACAATTTAACACAGGCCACTTCTTTTCTCCAGCAACTCTTTCCTGTAGCAGTTCAATACTTGCACATAAAACACAATTTATGTATGTCGTTATTGTTGTTGTCGTGGGCTTATTCTCGGACGAGCCCCCAATTTGTAGATTATAACAATCCTTGATGGGATTTATATTAGTATTTATTTATTATAAGGAATAAGACCGTTTGACAACAATTATCTTAATACAAAATCTGCCTTATACTGCGTTTCGCTTTATACGTCTAATGCCAAGCTCACGAGAATAACGACTCTTTTTCGATGTTCGATTTAGTTCTGTTAAAATCCGATTGACAACTGTTAGCTTACAGACCAGATGATCAGAATTGCCGGCCGCTACGCGTTAGACGTTGACTTTCAAGTACTACATGCATAAGATTCTTCTTCTTTTTGAATGGTTTTGGTTTTGAGCTCTTTTTCCTCTGATTGAGTCCCATTCCAAATTTTTTCTTTGTCTTCATTGCGTTAGTTACGAAATACGCTGCGGCTTTTTGCTATGCTATGTCGTGCTCTCTGCAGGCGGCGTCTAAGGGATTTATTCCCTTTTCACCGCGCTCTAAACGTGACTGGAGTTTCGTACCTGGGCCACAAAACTGGTAGCCTGGTATGTGTAGTTCGACTGACAGGGAGTTGATTATTTTATTTATGATACCTTTTGCGTGGTAGCCGTTATTTTAACTACTAAGTGGTTTATAAAAGTGCATTACCATTTTAATAGGTCAATATTCTTCAAAAAGTTACTAATGAGTGACGTACTTTTAAGAAAACCCATCTCTAATATACGTATAATAAAACAGAAAACAGATATAGAAGTGAGAAATTTCGATACAAAAATAATGGACAACAAACGATCAAACACAGTAGCTTATTACCCAACTCAATTAGAGCCCTAATTATTGGGCCTTCTAATTGCGGGAAAACAAATGTCATGATTAGTTTGATTGAGAGTCCTAATGGACTAAAATTCGAGAATATTTACTTGTATTCAAAATCGTTATTTCAACCTAAATACGAATATTTAAAAAAACTCGTGAGTCCAATAAAGGGTATGGGGTATTTTACATATTCTGAAAACGAAAGTGTAATAGCTCCAGAGAAGGCCAAAAAGAACTCGATAATGATATTTGATGATGTAGTGTGTGAGAAACAAAATAATATACGTGCGTACTTTTGTATGGGGCGACATAGCAACATTGATGCGTTTTATTTATGTCAAACATATACACGCATCCCGAAGCATCTTGTTCGTGATAATGCAAACCTGATTATAATGTTTAAACAAGATGAGCTAAACATGAAACATGTGTATCGAGATCATGTGGGCGTTGATATGAATTTTGATTCATTTAAGAAAATTTGTCAATTTTGTTGGAAAGAAAGGTATGGCTTTCTTTTGATTAGTAAGGATGATCCAATAGAAAGCGGGCGCTATAGACGAGGATTTGCAGACTTCATTCGAATTTGAAATAAAATACCAAGTTCGTTCGTTGATGTTTCACTTACTTTTAAATTGTCAAAATGTCAACAACACTCACGTTAACGGGGTGCAGTTCAACTCTGGTGGCAAACTACTTTCCTCCTATTATACTACAGAGGGACTATGAATGTGCTCTTATCGATTTTCATATGTACAACTCGATTCCAAATGTGGATCACGATAATAATTTATTCCATATTGGAGAGCACGTATTCGAGATTCCTGTGGGGTCCTACGAGTTAAATGACATAAGTGACGTCATTTTAGAGAAAATGAAGGAAGTAGAACCTAATAAATTAAATCATCCGCTCATCGAGAGCAATAACAACACACTTCAAGTTGTAATTTCAACAAAGGCACACCCCGTATATTTTAATAGAGAGCGCACCATTGGTCAATTATTTGGATTTCATAAAAGGGAGCTACACCCAAATACTGTGCACACCTCAGATCAGCCTGTTGATATATTAAAAGTGAATACAATTCGCTTGGAGTGTAATATTGTGAGGGGTGCATATGTAAATGAAGTATCGAGTCATTCATTGCATGAATTTGCTCTCAACGTACCACCAGGCTATAAAATGAGTGAGAAGCCTATCAACCTAATTTACTTGCCGGTGAACACGAGAGAGATACAGACATTAATATTACGGATTGTTGATCAAGATGGAAATTTAGTTAATTTACGTGAAGAAAGCGTTACAGTTCGCTTACATCTAAGACCGCGACAATGATTATTTATAATAAATATGCGTGTAATCACCCCATTACAAGCACTTTGAATTCTAACATAGAAGGAGCAAGATCAGCAAGGGGGACGCTCACAGTTGAAAATAAATTATTTTTAAAGTCTTTGGGTTTTACAATCAGAAAGCAATGAGTAATATATTGAATGTTCGAGAGAAGCCCTATTCCGATGAGAGTATAATAAAAAAAGAATATCACAGTTACTCGCCGTATCTTCAATCATTTAAGAGCAATGATGAAGTTCGAATTACAATCCAAAATCAGGATCTTTATGTATTACCGTGCGAGAGTTTTGTTAATATTGAGGGCTCGATTTGTTTGGCTGACAACACGTCTACTAACGAAGGTAAATTAAAAAACAATTGTATGGGTTATTTATTTGATGAAATTCGTTATGAATTGAATGGCATTGAAATCGACCGCACGCGCTTTGTTGGCACAACAACAACCATAAAAAACTACATTTCATTAAATAAGAACGAGAGCCACATGCTGAGTAATTCTGGATGGTTCAATGGAAGGGATAGAGAGCTAGCAAACGGTGGATATTTTAATTTCTCTGTTCCTCTTAAATTCTTACTTGGATTTGGAGAAGACTATAATAAAGTCTTGTTAAATTGTAAGCATGAACTTATACTACTCATGACTAAAAGTATGGATGATGTATTTCATTCGAAAATTGGTGCTAATGAGTTTAAATTGAATATTTCCAACATAACCTGGAAAATACCACATGTCACACTTAGCGATGAAAAGAAATTGAGTATGTTTAGTTTGACTAAGAACGGCGGTTCACTACCAATAGCATTTCGTAGCTGGGACTGTTATCTTAATCCCGCACTGGCAGAGGGCTCCCACCATATATGGAATGTGAAGCTTGCTGCCAATCGAGAGCGTCCTCGTTTTGCGGTAATTGCCTTTACACAAAATGGTGCACTAATTCAAAATGAATTAAGAAACCTAAAAGTGTACTTGAATTCTGAATCGTATCCGTACGATGACATGAATGTTAATTTTAGGCGAGAACGTTTCGCCAGCCTATATGACATGTACACAAATTTCCAGCAGAGTTATTATATGAAAGAGCCTCGTCCGTTGCTTTCACCTACGGAGTTTAAAGAAAAGGCACCGATTATTGTTGTTGATCTTTCTCATCAGAATGAGACAGTTAAAACGGGGCCAATTGATGTAAGAGTTTCTATCGAGCTGGAGAAAGCAAGTACTAGGAACACAAAAGTATATTGTTTGCTTATGCATGATCGATTAGTTGAGTATACACCGTTGACTGGACTAGTTCAGCGCATTGTTTAGTGCTAGCAATAAAACAAACAAACTCTAAAAATGGATCTAGAACAAGTTGCTATTGATGTTCAAGGATTTTATGGAAACAACAACAATTTTATTTTGAAGGAAATAGCTGCAGTGTTCAAAAATGAACGAAACCAAAACATACATTACCTTGTACGAGCCCCGCATGATTTTCTCAAATTAACAAAGAAGGCTAGAAAAACAGCACTCTGGCTAACCAAAAATCATCATCAGCTTTGTTGGAATGATGGGCGGGCTAACTTTATTGAAGTCAGGAATTACCTTCGTGATGTTGTCAAAGATATGAATATCATTACCAAAGGAGAGCAGAAAAAAAAATTTCTTGAGAAGTTTTTAAATAAGCAAGTAGACAATGTTGAAGAGTATGGCTATCAGCAATTACATGAGTTGAATAACAACTTTTTCTCCGACTGCGGCTCGCATCTAAATAAAGGAGTATGTGCTCTGAAAAATGCTCGATTTGTGATGGACTTTTTTGAGAATTTTAATGATCATCGTTTTAATGCACCACATTATACCTATTATTGTTAATGATGAAATAAAATAACACCGCTCATTTAAAATTTAAAAAAAAAAAAAATATTTATGCATTTTTATTTTTCATGTATTTCGAAATTTGAACATTCCATAATTACGAAAATTTTAAATAAATTGTTGAGCGCGCATTGGTTTGAGGATTTTTTGTGTATTCTACAATTTGTAAAATAGCTGGGGAAGTGTATTAAACTTTCCTCAAGGTCCAAGTCAATTATTTTTGTAGTCAAATATTTGCTTAAAAATTGTTTCTTGGCTTCACCCCTTACGATGACTGTAGCGAAACTGTTTAATGGTGTTAAAATATCATCCAGGCCTAGATATGAAATATCACCATCAGACCACTCCAAGCCATCTACATATTCTTTGGTTATGCAATTTGTCTTTTGAGATACTTCGTCTAGTTCCTTTATATTGTAGGGTGGTTTGAAGTGAAAAAAATTTGGAATGACCGAACCACCCTGCATGAATGCCAGCTCCTTGACAAAAACCTGATTATCGTTTCCAAATAAATATTGAAAGTCAAGCAAAATGCAGGAGTTCCTGTCCACCTTCAACATCGTGCCTCCACTTTTTGTAGCATACTAATAAGACTGATTGAGAGTCGCTGCCTTAAAAGGCAAGCGTACGCGATATCAAAGTTAGTTTGATCCAGATGTCAATCAAAATGGTCACGCAGCAGTTGAAACAAGCGAGAAAGTGTAGAAAGCCACAAGACCATGAATTAATTTACGGATTTGAATATTATGCAGATCTTCAGCTAAAAGTAAAGTGTGGGTTTTCGACTACAAGATGTTTCACACCCATGATCTGGCTGCAACAATATAAACGCAACTTTGTTGGATTAGAGAAGGAGGAATGGATTCAATTGTTAACATACAAGGAATATATACAGTTAAGGCTGGAACAGTTTGAGTTCTTAATGCCCGACACATTAGTTGATCACCCCCTAATTGACACAGTAAAGTGTCATTTTAGGTATAGAAAAACAGACAAGCAATGCATTTTAGTTTTAAATCAGTATGGAAATAAAATTGAGTTTGACGGCGAACTATGGAGATCGTTTATACGATTGGGCATATTTTTTACGACATTCTTATGCTGGAACACCCTTTTGAAAAATCAAATTACAAGCATTTATTATAATCATATTATTCCTAAATGCGCCCAGACACGACAGTGTGATATACGGTTATCCGATTTAAATGTAAATTATAGAAACGACGAGGAAATAGACTTGACTCGTTTATGCTTTGAAATTTCTAAAAAGATGAGCAGAGAAATAAAAAGGGACTCGGACAACTATAGAGAAATATTTTTAAAAAAAGAGTCTGACGTATAAGTAGGCCTCAGTACCAAACCCTTCTTCAGTCATAAATTTGCTTTGAAGAAGTACACTACAGCAATGGGAATAATTTCTACATTTGGCGTCACCTCAATCATGAAGAAAATTGACAATTTTCTAACGGAGTATGAAGGAGTAATTTTTCCTGAACACCAAAAACTGATTGCAGAGTATAGAGAATATTTCATCAAATACGAGAAATGTAAAATTACAACATCGCAATACGGAGAACATTTAACGATATGCCCCTGGTCATCAAGCGAGACAACAACTGGTTGTGACACCTGCGCCTGCCACTTTTATATTATACGTAAAGAAAAACTAGAACGTCTTATATCACAGTACACTAAATTAACAAATAGAATGATAAATAAAACTACTTAATCCTAAGCTAGAAAATTTAAACAAATTGTAAACATGAAGAAAACATTAAATAAAATGACAAAAAAAACTTGTAAAATAAAAACCTGTTGTCTCTATTATTGCCATATTTACTTGTGAACTATTAAACATAGGCTCAAACAGGTTAGGAAGGGCGTAGGACATAGGGCACGATCCTGTGCACCTACAATACAAAGTCATAAAACAACCAAAACAAACACTGAGCCTGTTATTAAAAATTGGCACGTAAACCCGAAGCCATAAAACTATAATAATTATGAGAAAACAAATCCAGAAGCCCATCCATACATTACCTGCATACATGATTACTCCTTGACCCTTGCCATACACACACCCGCCCTTGTCAGTAGGTGTCTATAGGCGTGAAATTTACGATCGAACCTTTGTGCATCGCCCTTGGGTTCCCACACCGTAAAGAAAAATGGGCTGTTAACACTCTTCAGAAAAGGGAGAGTAAATTAAATATTTGTAAGTCTGCGCACGTGCCTGATCGGACCCTTATCCCACCCCCGAAAAAGTAGCCGAACAAGCCGATGCGTGCACTTGTGCGCACGTGATCTCATTAGCCCTCACACCTCAAATCGGAATTTTAATGATCGGCCCCTTACCAAATCCGAATTTTAATGATCGTCCCTTATCCCACCCCCGGAAAAGTAGTCGAACAAGATGATGCGTGCACTTGTGTGCACTTGTTCTCATAAGCCCTCACACCTCTAATCCGAATTTTAATGATCGGGCACCCACGCTACTTCTGAAAAGGGACAAGCAATAAAATTTAACGGCCACTTTCCTCAACTCCCCCCCTCCACAAAAGGGACAAGCAATAAAACGATCGGTCCCCTCACCCCCACCCCCGCAAAAAGTACTCGAACAAGTCGATGTGTGTACTTGTGTGCACTTGTTCTCATAAGCCCTCAACCCTCAAATCTGGGTCTCTTCTGAAAAGGGACGAGCAATAAAATTTAACGACTACTTTCCTCAACTCCCCTCACTCCACAAAAGGTCACATGAGACTATAAAACGATCGGTCCCCTCAGCCCCTCTCCCTCAAAAGGCGTCACTTGCGCCCATAAAACGATCGGTTCCCTCACCCCCACCCCCGCAAAAAGAATCACGTAGCGCCATTAAATGATCGCTCCCCTCACTCCCACCACAAAAAGGGTCAGGAACCTACATATTAATTAGGGTCACGTACCTGCACATCGAGGGTCACGTAGGGTCATAAATCATTAATTATTACCCCAGGGTAATAAAAGTGACAGCTACTTCCTGTCACAGAACATACAGTTCCCTACTACTGCCATTCTGTATGAATCTATACATATCTATGTCTGTTAAAAGCTGGAGCTCAATTTTCGTTGATTTGAGCATTGCATCCCAAGACAACCCAGGTGTTGTATAATAGTGGGCTGGGTCGAGCGTATAAATTTTCTGGCAAATTTCCCTGAAGTTTTGGAAAATATCTGCCAGCAAAAGAACGATGGTTTGGCAACCGAAATTAGTCCAGACATTTTGGGCATGCGCAAAATCTTCTTCAGAACACTCTGAATTCGTTAGACTATTAAAGAACTTTGCTCGTGGAGGTAAAGAGCTCTCGCTTAAACGATTCATTGAATCTAAATACTCGTAAGGGAACACTCCCTTCCTGCGAACAAGATTAAAATCATTGTCCAGGGGGAAGAAGCGCCTAACACACTCAAACTTTGAGACATTTAGATTGGCACTTAGTGCATCTAAACTCGTTGCCATGAAACGATACGTATCAAGAAATCTAATTTCAAGATTTTTGTCGTGGGAGGCAATGTGTGTATATTTCGAGAGCGAAATATACAATTCTTATTCAATTCCCTTACGAATAAATGTGAGTCGTATTTAGAGAAATTATGAAAAAATACGGGGACAAATGGTGCAATTTGATAATTAATGTTGCAGGCATTATGCGCTGCGCCTCTAAACTGGCCAGTTAAATGGCAGTGGTCCCTAACACGGTCAGCTCCTAATGATTTTTCACAGATATGGCAATTGATAGCCATTTTAAAGCGATCTTCTTCAATCGGACTCATTACAATCGGCTTAATTGTCGAGAGATATGTGGTGTAAATGTCGTTAACATCCCTTATTAGGGATTTAACGAAATTTACACCTGCGTTATCCCCCGTCTCTAAAACAAATTTGTCTAATGCCGAATTAAATGCGCATTTGATAAAGTATGAGAATGCTATGGGAACATGCTCGTTAGTTGCCACTACATTCTCGCTAACCCTAGAATTCATGGGCCTAAGCATGCACTCGAAATCTGCATATACAACGAAGGGTACATCTAAGCTACGATTATAATTCTTAAAACTAACACTTGCCTTTTCCTCCGTTGGCAAGGTCGACACCATTTTCCCACACTGCTGCTTATGCTCCTCGTACAATTTCCGTGTGTGGGAGTAATTCAGGCAGGTAGCACAAAAGAATAGCTCTTCAGTGTGTGCCGTTACCTGTTTGCGCACCAGTCTGAAAAATAAATTAAACAAAATTTATTAGTAATTTGACTACTATTAAGATGTAAACATTTTTTGTAGTACATACCTTGATAAATTCTTTATCCATACGAAATGGGCTCGACCTTCCTCCTCCAACAACATTAGGCTAATGTGTGTCGCTTTCTCCTCCTCCGTCAAATACAATGGCCCGATCACTGCTCCAATCTCCTTATCAAACCCGAAAACATTTATGCTAATGCTGGGGTTTTGCCTCTCAAACACTTTGATTTGCTTCAAAGCGAGAGGAAACTCCAGCTGCTCGAAATTGAGAGTGAGCTGCTCACTAATTTCAATGTGTGTCGCTTGGATATCCTCTATCCCATAGCTGACACATCTGCTCGGGTTGCCTTGAGGTGTTTTCAAGGCGGAGATCAACGCCCACTTGAAACAGCACTCGTCGCTGTTCCGAATGTTGACTAAAGCCTTTTTTGCCATTAAAATTTTCGGTAATGTAATCCAGCTGGATACTTTTATCGGCGTGTATTTGTTTATGTTCAGCTCCAGCCGAATAATTTTTGATGGGCTCCAGCCACTCTCCCTCTCCTGGAATTCATCCATTTTTGCCTTAATGTGTGCGGCATGGTCCGTGAACATATCCTTAATGTCGATCGCCCGGGTTATTACTCCCATTGAAGTCTGATGGGACTTCACAGACTTGATAACTTCTTCATCAACATATTTTGCATACTCCGCGAACAGCTCGAAGTTTGTTTTCGGGGAGGTATGTATATTCAAAATATTGTTGATCAATTGGGAGTAATTCCCGTGCCGCGTCATTCAGAAACTGATCAGGCATCACTACTCCTTCTTTGGCATTGACAAATGCATATGTGCATATACGGTTTTTGAAACCGCTTGATGTTAAATGCACATTGTTGCTCTCTGTTATGAATACCTGAGCCTTGTGAGCATTTGTTCGCAAATGCATGCTCCATTTTGCTAGGATGTCATGAATATTGCATGCGTCGCAATATATCGTAGGCCTCGATATAGGGTTGGTGTTGGAAGGTCCGGTGGCGTAGGCGTTGGCAGAGGCGGTAGTAAACCGTCTCTTGTGGACGGTGGGCTCGGTGACGTAGGCGTTGGCAGAGGCGGTAGTAAACCGTCTCTTTGGCGGTGGACTCGGTGACGTAGGCGTTGGTAGAGGCGGTAGGTAAACCGTCTTGGGCGGTGGCGGTTGGGTTAGCAGCGACGGTAGCGGTAGGTCCGTTGAGGGTGGCGGTTGGGTTAGCAGCGACGGTAGCGGTAGGTCCGTTCGTGGTGGCAGTTGGGTTAGCAGCGGCGGTTGCGGTAGCGGCGGTGGTAGCGGTAGGTCCGTTGGGGGTGGCGGTAAGTCCGTTGACGATAGCGGTTGGGTTAGCAGCGGCGGTTGGGTTAGCGGCGGTGGTAGCAGTAGGTCCGTTGGGGATGGCGGTGGAGGTTGGGTTAGCAGCGGCGGCCCGATAAACTACGTTATTAAAGTAATTGGGAGTGGCGTTGCGATCCAATTGGGCGTTGAAACTAACATAGTTGCCCGAAGCAACGTTGGAGTTGTTGTTGTTGTTGTTGGCAGCCATTTTTGTTAAAGTTTTTATTTTTTTTATTTTGTTGAATGTTTTTTTAAACACAAAGATTTTATACACATACACGCGTGGATTTTTATATAGAAATATAAAAATTATAAACAATGAAATTGTTTAGCACTTGCAAGAATTTGCTTTACACACACAAATAAATTGTTAACACACAATGATTTTGTATATAACACAGAAGAAAGATTGAATTGAGGTTTTTAGGACACGATACTACAGAGACTACTGATGCAGGCTCAATGGACGTAAGGATCCTTTATAGCCTTAGGATTGCTATTTTTATTGCCATATTTACTTGTGAACTAGACTCAAACAGGTTAGGAAGGGCGTACGGCATAGGGCACGATCCTGTGCACCTACATAACAAAGTCATAAAAGCACCAAAACAAACACTGAGCCTGTTATTAAAAATTGGCACGTAAACGCGAAGCCATAAAACTATAATAATTATGAGAAAACAATTCCAGAAGCCCATCCATACATTACCTGCATACAAGATTACTCCTTGACCCCTGCCATACACACACCCGCCCTTGTCAGTAGGTGTCTATAGGCGTGCAATTTACGATCGAACTTTTGTGCTTCGCCCTTGGGATCCCACACCGTAAAGAAAAATGGGCTTTTAACACGCTTCAGAAAAGGGAGAGTAAATGAAATATTTGTAAGTCTGCGCACGTGCCTGATCGGACCCTTATCCCACCCCCGAAAAAGTAGCCGATGCGTGCACTTGTGCGCACGTGATCTCATTAGCCCTCACACCTCAAATCGGAATTCTAATGATCGGCCCCCTACCAAAATAATGATCCCTTGATCCCGTATCCCACCCCCGGAAAAATAGTCGAACAAGTCGATGCGTGCACTTGTGTGCACTTGTTCTCATAAGCCCTCACACCTCCAATCCCAATTTTAATAATCGGGCACCCATGCTACTTTTGAAAAGGGACAAGCACAAAAATTTAACTGCCACTTTCCTCAACTCCCCCCTCCACAAAAGGGACAAGCAATAGAACGATCGGTCCTCTCGCCCCCACCCTCGCAAAAAGTACTCGAACAAGTCGATGCGTGTACTTGTGTGCACTTGTTCTCATAAGCCCTCGCCCCTCAAATCTGGGTCCCTTCTGAAAAGGGACAAGCAATAAAATTTATCGACCAGTTTCCTCAACTCACCCCTCCACAAAAGGTCACATAGGACCATAAAATGATCGGTCCCCTCACCCCCTCTCCCTCAAAAAGGGTCACTTGCGCCCATAAAACGATCACGTAGCGCCATTAAATGATCGCTCCCTTCACATCGAGGGTCACGTAGGGTCATAAATTATTAATTATTCACCAAGGGTAATAAAAGTGACAACTACTTCCTGTCACAGAACATACAATTACCTACTACTTAACTTAGAAACTATAATATGTCTAAGCATATTTCGGATTTTGAATGCCTTCCCCCATTTACCCCATATATGAACAAATATTATATAAACTTAATTAAAATACTACCCACTTGCGCTTTGGTTTGTACATGGATTTCAATGTTCTCTGTTTAGAAGTTATTCAGGAAATCAGTTTCCATAGTGGGGACGAAGCGCGGAAGCTGTTCAAAGCGTGCGTCGTGCGTTTGTGTATGTATGTATGATTCCAACGGAAGTGAAATGTATGGAAAGGCAGTGTTCAGAGTATCTCCTAGTCGGGCGCTCCGGACTTGAGCATCCACAATTATTTTTGTTTGTTTTGCATAAAGTAAATAAGGCATGCTCCCACAAGGTTAGCCTATCAATTTAAATTTTCGTCATTATTAATATCAGTTTGCAGTTTTTAATGATTGCATTTAATTTTTCTTGGGTAACTTAAGTTGAATTTCGAATTGAATTTGAATTTATAACTCTTGTAGCACAAATTATATCGTACTTGAGCGCATTTACGTGCCGAATAAAAATTATATTCTTAAGTGTTTATCTGTTTTGGGTTAAATTGAAAATATTTTCACATAGTCAGCTCATATTTAAATATTCCGTTTGCTTTCATCAACAATGGGTAACATCAAAGAGCTTTTTAATCGGCTAGTTTATAATTCTGTTTGTAATTACGATATTCTGTGAGTATATATGGCGACATAAAAAGCAATTTATTACATTGTGATGTTGTGTTTTGTCATGTTCAATCCAGTTTCGTACAAAGATCCGAGATTTCGCATGCCTTTGCAGTGCATTTGGTTGAAATTAAATGGCTCTTGGCCGTTAGAAAAAATTTCGCAAGGCTTTAAGTCATTTACAATATCGAGAAATTATCTTTTTGGTATCGCATATACTCTGTGGGCGTGGTATGTTATTGTAATGGTGGGCGTTACAATTTGCTTTCAAACGGCATTTTTGGTAAACAACTTTGGAGATATAATAATGCTAACGGAAAATTGCTGCACTACTTTAATGGGCGTTTTAAATTTTGTTCGCCTTTTGCACTTACGTCTCAACCAGAAAAAATTTCGTAATATGATTCAACAATTTGTGCTCAACATTTGGATACCAGAGTAAGTAAAGCTTCTCATTCCGCTGTACATATAATTACTAAAATATATTTAAATTTTGTTTATGCCCAGTATCACTTGAAGTAACTGGCTAAAAGATATCCCATGTGCCAAGTCAAAAACAAGTAGACACGTTACAGTTACAGAACTTATTATTGTTATTTTGGAAAAATATGGAATTTTTATATTTCGTAGGGGCGGGGGTGGGCGAGGTCAACATTTTTCGGTTCGATCTTAAGAGGAGATCACCCAAACACTGTCTGCCAAATTGACTCTAGATTTAAATATGTGGGAGATATAGATTTTCGCGATTTGTGGGACGGGAGGGGGTGTGGCCGGATAATTGTCTTAACGAGTTTCAAAAGAGGTGACTAGCCATCTACCTTTAACATTTGGTGACTCTAGCTCCAATATTGTGGGAGATATACACTTGCGCGATTCGTGGACGGGGTAGCTTGGGGCGTTTTAGTGGGCGTGGTCGGGATATCAAGGTCGTTGGTGAGGTTACCATCAATCTATATGCCAAGTTTGTTGTCTATAGTTTTAAAATTGTGTAAATTATACACATGTTACCGTTTTGAGCTTTCAAATATATCGGTTTTAGCGATTACGGAGGCGGGAGGGGGCGCGACCGATTCATTTTTCTGTGATGTTTGGGGGAGTTTTCGTATAATATATATTCCAAATATGGAGCCTTTAGCTTATAAACTGTGCAAGATATAGCCATTTCCGGTTTTTTAACGCGGGCGCGCTGGGGATCGTGGCCGGGAAGTCAAGGTCGCCATTTTTTTCAATAGCGTCGAAAAAAATTGTGTTCATCCTAACAGACCACATGACGGACATTACACAAAACCAATATACTCTTTTCACTTCGTGAACGAGTATAATTACAGTAACATATATTCGTAAAATTTTTTTTATACCCTAAATCCATTGAAAATGGGTAAATCAGCGTATAATGGCTTTGTGCAAATGTATGTAACAGGCAGAATATTCTTGATCAGCATCAATAGCCGAGTTCATCGAGCCCAATCCGTCTGTCCAGCCACCTTAAAAAACGGACGGACGTCCATCTGTATGATCACGTCCATTTCGAAGACTCCAGAAGCTAGACATTTTAAGTTCGTGTATACCATACGCAGATCAAGTTTATATGAAATCATCGATAACTCGTCTCGTTGACTTATTATCGACTCTTATCGGTTTTTTGGTCGGTGTTTTGATCATAACTTAGAAACTATAAGCGCTTGAGCCACTAATATTATTAAGCATATTTCGGATCTTAGATGCCCTCCCCCATTTACATCATATATGAACAAATATGATATAAACGTAATTAAAATACTACGCACTTCCGCACTTGGTTTGTATACGGATTTCGATGTTCTCTGTTTAGAAGTTATTCAGGAAATCAGTTCCCATAGTGGGGACGAAGCGCGGAAGCTGTTCAAACCGTGCGTCGTGCGTTTGGGTATGTATGTATGATTCCAAGTGAACGGAAGTGAAATGTATGGAAAGGCAGTGTTCAGAGTATCTCCTAGTCGGGCGCTCCGGACTTGAGCATCCACAATTATTTTTGTTTGTTTTGCATAAAGTAAATAAGGCATGCTCCCACAAGGTTAGCCCATCAATTTTAATTTTCGTCATTATTAATATCAGTTTGCAGTTTTTAATGATTGCATTTAATTTTTCATGGGTAACTTAAGTTGAATTTCGAAATAGAGTGAAATGAACGGTTAGTGGTGTTGATGACTAACACGATGTGTTTTTTTATTGCGATACGTGCTGCGTTGGAGTCAAATTACGGTTGGTCCCAGAGGTGATGCATATGAATATTTAACTTTTTATGTTTTTTAACGATTGCGTAAAACTCTTGTCGCACAAATTATATCGTACTTGAGTGCTTTTACGTGCCGAATAAAAATTATATTCTTAAGTGTTTATCTGTTTTGGGTAAAATTGAAAATATTTTCACATAGTCAGCTCATATTTAAATATTCCGTTTGCTTTTATCAACAATGGGTATCGGCTTTTAATCGGCTAGTTTATAATTCTGTTTGTAATTACGATATTCTGTGAGTATATATGGCGACATAAAAAGCAATTTATTACATTGTAATGTTGTGTTTTGTCATGTTCAATCCAGTTTCGTACAAAGATCCGATATTTCGCATGCCTCTGCAGTGCATTTGGTTGAAATTAAATGGATCTTGGCCGTTAGAAAAAATTTCGCAAGGCTTTAAGTCATTTACAATAACGAGAAATTATCTTTTTGGTATCGCATATACTCTGTGGGCGTGGTATGTTTTTGTAATGGTGGGCGTTACACTTTGCTTTCAAACGGCATTTTTGGTAAACAACTTTGGAGATATAATAATGCTAACGGAAAATTGCTGCACTACTTTAATGGGCGTTTTAAATTTTGTTCGCCTTTTGCACTTACGTCTCAACCAGAAAAAATTTCGTTATATGATTCAACAATTTGTGCTTGACATTTGGATACAGACTAAGTAAAGCTTCTCATTCCGCTGTACATATCAATACTAAAATATATTTAAATTTTGTTTATACCAAATATTTTTCGGTTTGATCTTAAGAGGAGATCACCCAAACACTGTCTGCCAAATTAACTCTAGCTTTAAAACTGTGAGAGATATACATTTTCGCGATTTGTGGGGCGGGAGTGGGTGTGGCCGGATAATTTTTTGACGAGCTTTAAAAGAGGTGACTAGCCATCTACCTTTAACATTTGGTGACTCTAGCTCCAATATTGTGGGAGATATACACTTGCGCGATTCATGGGGACGGGGAAGCTTGGGGCGTTTTGGTGGGCGTTGCCAGGATATTCAGGTCGGTGGTGAGGTTACCATCAATCTATATGCCAAGTTTGTTGTCTATAGTTTTAAAATTGTGTAAATTATACACATGTTACCGTTTTGAGCTTTCAAATATATCGGTTTTAGCGATTACGGAGGAGGGAGGAGGCGCGGCCGATACATTTTTGTGTGATGTTTGGGGGAGTTTTCGAATAATATATATTCTTTAATAATGTAATTTATCGGGCCGCCGCTGCTAACCCATCCATCATCGTCAACGGACTTACCGCCACCCCCAACGGGCCTACCGCTACCACCGCCGCTAACCCAACCGCCGTAGCTAACCCCATCTCCCTCGCCAACGCCGCTAACGCATTCGTCATCGCCAACGCCAAGAGACTGTTTACTGCCGCCTCTGCCAACGCCTACGTCACCGAGCCCACCGTTCAAAAGAGACGGTTTACTACCGCCTCTGCCAATGCCATCGCCAACGCCTACACCGTTGGACCTTCCACCACCAACCCCATCTCGAGGCTTACGATATATTGCAACGAATGCAATATTCATGTCGTTCAGACAAAATGGAGCATGCATTTTCGAACAAATGCTCACAAAGCCCAGGTATTCATGCCAGAGAGCAACAATGTGCATTTCGAATAATACATATTCCAAATATAGAGCCTTTAGCTTATAAACTGTGCAAGATATAGCCATTTCCGATTTTTTAACGCGGGCACGCTGGGGATCGTGGCCGGAAAATCAAGGTCGCAATTTTTTCCAATAGCGCTGAAAAAATTGTGTTCATATTAACAGACCACATTACGGGCATTACTCAAAACCAATATACTCTTTTCACTTCGTGAACGAGTATAATTACTGTAACATATATTCGTAAAATTTTTTTTATACCCTGAATCCATTGAAAGTGGGGTCAGCAGTAGTAGAGAATTGTATGTTCCTTGACAGGAAGTAGCTGTCACTTTTATTACTTTGGGTGAATAATTAAAGATTTATGACCCCACGTTACCCTCGATGTGCAGGTACGTGACCCTTAATAATATGTAAGTGCCTGACCCTTTTTGTGGTGGGAGTGAGGGGAGCGATCATTTAATGACGCTTCGTGATTCTTTTGGCAGGAGTGGGGGTGAAGGAACCGATCGTTTTATGGGCGCAAGTGACCCTTTTTGACTAGAGGGGGTGAGGGGAGCGATCGTTTTATGGTCCTATGTGACCTTTTGGGGAGGGGGGAGTTGAGGAAAGTGGCCGTTAAATTTTATTGCTTGTCACATTTCAGAAGTAGAGTGGGTGCCCGATCATTAAAATTCGGATTAGAGGTGTGAGGGCTTATGAGAACAAGTGCACACAAGTGCACGCATCGACTTGTTCGACTACTTTCCGGGGGTGGGATAAGGGACGATCATTAAAATTCGGATTTGGTAAGGGGCCGATCATTAAAATTGCGATTTGAGGTGTGAGGGCTAATGAGATCACGTGCGCTCAAGTGCACGCATCGGCTTGTTCGGTTACTTTTTCGGGAGTGGGATAAGGGTCCGATCAGGCACGTGAGCAGACTTACAAATATTTAATTTACTCTCCCATTTCTGAACAGTGTTAACAGCCCATTTTTCTATACGGTGTGGGAACCCAAGGGCGATGCACAAAGGTTCGATCTTAAATTTCACGCCGATAGACACCTACTGACAAGGGCGGGCGTGTGTATGGCAAGAGTCAAGGAGTAATCATGTATGCAGGTAATGTATGGATGGGCTTCTGGATTTGTTTTCTCATAATTATTATAGTTTTATGGCTTCGGGTTTACATGCCAATTTTTAATAACAGGCTCAGTGTTTGTTTTGGTTGTTTTATGACTTTGTATTGTACGTGCACAGGATCGTGCCCTGTGCCCTACGCCCTTCCTAACCTGTTTGAGCCTGGTTCACAAGTAAATATGGCAATAAAAATAGCAATCCTAAGTCTATAAAGGATACTTACTTTCATTGAGCCTGCATCAGTAGTCTCTGTACTATCGCGTTCTCCAAACCTTGAAAGAAATTTTCGTGTGCCTTACAATCAAAATTCTACGTGAGTTAAAAAATCCTTGTGTGTAAACAACAATTTATTTGTGCAATTAAAGCAAATTCTTGCAAGTGTTAAACAATTTCGTTGTTTATATTTTTCGAATCTGTAAACAAAAATCCACGCGAGTGTGAAAAATCATTGTGTGTGAAAAACAAATTTGTAATCAACAAAATAAAAAAAACTTAACTCCTTCCGAAATGGCTGCCAACAACAACAACAACTCCAACGTTGCTACGGGCAACTATATTAATCTCAACGCGCAATTGGATCGCAACGCCACCTCCAACTACTATAATAATGTAATTTATCGGGCCGCCGCTGCTAACCCATCCACCATCGTCAACGGACTTACCGCCACCCCCAGTGGACCTACCGCTACCAACGCCGCTCACCCAACCGCTATCGCCAACGGACTTACCGCCACCCCCAACAGGCCTACCGCTACCACCGTCATCGCCAACGCCAAGAGACTGTTTACTGCCGCCTCTGCCAACGCCTACGTCACCGAGCCCACCGTTCAAAAGAGACGGTTTACTACCGCCTCTGCCAATGCCATCGCCAACGCCTACACCGCCGGACCTTCCACCACTAACCCCATCTCGAGGCCTACGATATATTGCAACGAATGCAATATTCATGTCGTTCAGACAAAATGGAGCATGCATTTTCGAACAAATGCTCACAAAGCCCAGGTATTCATGCCAGAGAGCAACAATGTGCATTTCGAATAATACATATTCCAAATATAGAGCCTTTAGCTTATAAACTGTGCAAGATATAGCCATTTCCGATTTTTTAACGCGGGCACGCTGGGGATCGTGGCCGGAAAATCAAGGTCGCAATTTTTTCCAATAGCGCTGAAAAAATTGTGTTCATATTAACAGACCACATTACGGGCATTACTCAAAACCAATATACTCTTTTCACTTCGTGAACGAGTATAATTACTGTAACATATATTCGTAAAATTTTTTTTATACCCTGAATCCATTGAAAGTGGGGTCAGCAGTAGTAGAGAATTGTATGTTCCTTGACAGGAAGTAGCTGTCACTTTTATTACTTTGGGTGAATAATTAAAGATTTATGACCCCACGTTACCCTCGATGTGCAGGTACGTGACCCTTAATAATATGTAGGTTCCTGACCCTTTTTGTGGTGGGAGTGAGGGGAGCGATCATTTAATGCCGCTACGTGATTCTTTTTGCGGGGGTGGGGGTGAGGGAACCGATCGTTTTATGGGCGCAAGTGACCCTTTTTGAGGGAGAGGGGGTGAGGGGAGCGATCGTTTTATGGTCCTATGTGACCTTTTGTGGAGGGGGGAGTTGAGGAAAGTGGCCGTTAAATTTTATTGCTTGTCACATTTCAGAAGTAGCGTGGGTGCCCGATCATTAAAATTCGGATTAGAGGTGTGAGGGCTTATGAGAACAAGTGCACACAAGTGCACGCATCGACTTGTTCGACTACTTTCCGGGGGTGGGATAAGGGACGATCATTAAAATTCGGATTTGGTAAGGGGCCGATCATTAAAATTCCGATTTGAGGTGTGAGTGCTAATGAGATCACGTGCGCACAAGTGCACGCATCGGCTTGTTCGGTTACTTTTTCGGGAGTGGGATAAGGGTCCGATCAGGCACGTGAGCAGACTTACAAATATTTAATTTACTCTCCCATTTCTGAACAGTGTTAACAGCCCATTTTTCTATACGGTGTGGGAACCCAAGGGCGATGCACAAAGGTTCGATCGTAAATTTCACGCCTATAGACACCTACTGACAAGGACGGGTGTGTGTATGGCAAGGGTCAAGGAGTAATCTTGTATGCAGGTAATGTATGGATGGGCTTCTGGATTTGTTTTCTCATAATTATTATAGTTTTATGGCTTCGGGTTTACATGCCAATTTTTAATAACAGGCTCAGTGTTTGTTTTGGTTGTTTTATGACTTTGTATTGTACGTGCACAGGATCGTGCCCTATGCCCTACGCCCTTCCTAACCTGTTTGAGCCTGGTTCACAAGTAAATATGGCAATAAAAATAGCAATCCTAAGTCTATAAAGGATCCTTACTTCCATTGAGCCTGCATCAGTAGTCTCTGTACTATCGCGTCCCAAAAACCTAAAGTCAATCTTTGTGTGTTATAAGCAAAATCATTGTGTTTATAAAATTTATTTGTGCGTATAAAACAAAATTTTTCAAGTGTTAAACAATTTCATTGTTTATATTTTTTATATATCTTTATAAAAATCCACGCGTGTGTGTGTAAATCTTTGTGTTTTAAAAAACAATCAATAAAATAAAAATAAAAACAATTTCAACAATGGCCGGCAACAACAACAACAACAACAACAACAACTCCAACGTTGCTTCGGGCAACTATGTGAGTTTCAACGCCCAATTGGATTACAACGCCACTCCCAACTACTTTAATAACGTAGTTTATCGGGCTGCCGCTGCTAACCCAACCGCCACCCCCAACGGACCTACCGCTACCACCGCCGCTAACGTAACCGTCGCTGCTAACCCGACCGCCACCACCTCCAACGGATCTACCGCTACCGTCGCTGCTAACCCGACCGCCACCACCCCCAACGGATCTACCGCTACCGTCGCTGCTAACCCGACCGCCACCACCTCCAACGGATCTACCGCTACCGTCGCTGCTAACCCAACCGCCACCCTCAACGGCCCTACCGCTACCACCGCCGAGTCTTCCGTCTTAAAGAGACGGTTTACTACCGCCTCTGCTAACGCATACGTCACCGAGCCCACCGTCCACAAGAGACGGTTTACTACCGCCTCTGCTAACGCATACGTCACCGAGCCCACCGCCCACAAGAAACGGTTTACTACCGCCTCTGCTAACGCATACGTCACCGGACCTTCCTCCTCCAACCCTATATCGAGGCCTACGATATATTGCGATGCATGCAATATTCATGTCGTCATAGCAAAATGGAGCATGCATTTGCGATCAAATGCTCACAAGGCTCAGGTATTCATGCCAGAGAGCAACAATGAGCATTTGACATCGAGCGGTTTCAAAAACTGTATATGCACATTTGTGAACGCTAAAGAAGGAGTGATGGTGCCTGAACAGTTTATGGATGCCGCGGCACGGGAAGTACTCCCATTGATCAACAATATTTTGCATATACCCATATATACCTCCGTGAAAGCAAACTTTGAGCTGTTCGCGGAGTATGCAAAATATGTTTTAACATTGGGGATGTGTTGACAGACCATGCCGCTCATATAAAAGCAAAGTGGTTGAGTTCCAGGAGAGGGAGAGTTGCTGGAGCCTAACGAAAATTATTCGGCTGGAGCTGAATATAAATAAATACACGCCGCTTAAATTATCCAGCTGCATTGCGTTGCATAAAATTTTAATGGCGAAAAAGGCTTTAGTAATCATTAGAAACAGCGACGAGGAGTTATTCTTTTGAGCTACCTGTCTGAATTACTCCCACACATGGAAATTATATGAGGAGCATAAACAGCAGTGTGGGAAAATTGTATCGACCTTGCCAACGGAGGAAAAGGCAAGTGTTAATTTTAAAAATTTTAATCGTAGCTTAGATGTACCGTTTGTTGTGTATGCAGATTTCGAATGCATGCTTAGGCCCATAAATTTTAGAGTTAATGAGAATGTAGTAGCAACTAGCGAGCATGTTCCTTTATCAAATGCGCCTTTAATTCGGCATTAGACAAATTTTTTTCTAGAGACGGGGGATAACGCAGGTGTAAATTTCCTTATATCCCTAATAAGGGATGTTAATGATATTTACACCACGTATCTCTCGACAATTAAGCCGATATAATGACACAGGTAAAAGAAGACCACTTCAAAATGGCTATCAATTGCCATATTTGTGAAAAAACATTATGAGCTGACCGTGTTAGGGACCACTGCCATTTAACTGGCCAGTTTAGAGGCGCAGCATATAATGCCTGCAATATAAATTATCAAATTGCACCATTTGTCCCCGTATTTTTTCATAATTTTTCAAAATATGACTCGCATTTATTCGTTGGGGAATTGAATAAGGTTGAGGGTGAGATAAAGGTTCTCCCCCTCAACAACGGGCTGTATTTTTCGCTCTCGAAATATACACACAGTGCCTCCCACGATAAAAATCTGGAAATTAGATTTCTTGATACATATCGTTTCATGGCAACAAGATTAGATGATTAGAAGTCAAGGTCGCCATTTTTTTCAATAGCGTCGAAAAAAATTGTGTTCATCCTAACAGACCACATGACGGACATTACGCAAAACCAATATACTCTTTTCACTTCATGAACGAGTATAATTACTGTAACATATATTCGTAAAAATTTTTTTTTATACCCTGAATCCATTGAAAATGGGTAAATCAGCGTATAATGGTTTTGTGCAAATGTATGTAACAGGCAGAATATTCTTGATCAGCATCAATAGCCGAGTTCATCGAGCCCAATCCGTCTGTCCAGCCACCTTAAAAAACGGACGGACGTCCATCTGTATGATCACGTCCATTTCGAAGACTCCAGAAGCTAGACATCTTAAGTTCGTGTATACCATACGCAGATCAAGCTTATATGAAATCATCGATAACTCGTCTCGTTGACTTATTATCGACTCTTATCGGTTTTTTGGTCGGTGTTTTGATCATAACTTAGAAACTATAAGCGCTTGAGCCACTAATATTATTAAGCATATTTCGGATTTTAGATGCCCTCCCCCATTTACATCATATATGAACAAATATGATATAAACGTAATTAAAATACTACGCACTTCCGCACTTGGTTTGTATACGGATTTCGATGTTCTCTGTTTAGAAGTTATTCAGGAAATCAGTTTCCATAGTGGGGACGAAGCGCAGAAGCTGTTCAAACCGTGCGTCGTGCGTTTGTGTATGTATGTATGATTCCAAGTGAACGGAAGTGAAATGTATGGAAAGGCAGTGTTCAGAGTATCTCCTAGTCGGGCGCTCCGGACTTGAGCATCCACAATTATTATTGTTTGTTTTGCATAAAGTAAATAACGCATGCTCCCACAAGGTTAGCCTATCAATTTAAATTTTCGTCATTATTAATATCAGTTTGCAGTTTTTAATGATTGCATTTAATTTTTCATGGGTAACTTAAGTTGAATTTCGAAATAGAGTGAAATGAACGGTTAGTGGTGTTGATGACTAACACGATGTGTTTTTTTATTGCGATACGTGCTGCGTTGGAGTCAAATTACGGTTGGTCCCAGAGGTGATGCATATGAATATTTAACTTTTTATGTTTTTTAACGATTGCGTATAACTCTTGTAGCACAAATTATATCGTACTTGAGTGCTTTTACGTGCCGAATAAAAATTATATTCTTAAGTGTTTATCTGTTTTGGGTTAAATTGAAAATATTTTCACATAGTCAGCTCATATTTAAATATTCCGTTTGCTTTCATCAACAATGGGTAACATCAAAGAGCTTTTTAGTCGGCTAGTTTATAATTCTGTTTGTAATTACGATATTCTGTGAGTATATATGGCGACATAAAAAGCAATTTATTACATTGTGATGTTGTGTTTTGTCATGTTCAATCCAGTTTCGTACAAAGATCCGAGATTTCGCATGCCTTTGCAGTGCATTTGGTTGAAATTAAATGGCTCTTGGCCGTTAGAAAAAATTTCGCAAGGCTTTAAGTCATTTACAATATCGAGAAATTGTCTTTTTCGTATCGCATATACTCTGTGGGCGTGGTATGTTTTTGTAATGGTGGGCGTTACACTTTGCTTTTAAACGGCATTTTTGGTAAACAACTTTGGAGATATAATAATGCTAACGGAAAATTGCTGCACTACTTTAATGGGCGTTTTAAATTTTGTTCGCCTTTTGCACTTACGTCTCAACCAGAAAAAATTTCGTAATATGATTCAACAATTTGTGCTCGACATTTGGATACAGACTAAGTAAAGCTTCTCATTCCGCTGTACATATCAATACTAAAATATATTTAAATTTTGTTTATGCCCAGTATTACTTGAAGTGACTGGCTAGATGACATCCTGTGTCCCAACTCAAAAGCAAGTAGGAACGTTACAGTTACAGAACTTATTATTGTTATTTTGGAAAAATATGGAATTTTTATATTTCGTAGGGGCGGGGGTGGGCGAGGCTAATATTTTTCGGTTCGATCTTAAGAGGAGATCACCCAAACACTGTCTGCCAAATTGACTCTAGCTTTACAACTGTGGGAGATATAGATTTTCGCGATTTGTGGGGCGGGAGTGGGTGTGGCCGGATAATTGTCTTAACGAGTTTCAAAAGAGGTGACTAGCCATCTACCTTTAACATTTGGTAACTCCAGCTTCAATATTGTGGGACATATACACTTGCGCGATTCGTGGACGGGGTGGCTTGGGGCGTTTTAGTGGGCGTGGTCGGGATATCAAGGTCGTTGGTGAGGTTACCATCAATCTATATGCCAAGTTTGTTGTCTATAGTTTTAAAATTGTGTAAATTATACACATGTTACCATTTTGAGCTTTCAAATATATTCGTTTTAGCGATTACGGAGGCGGGAGGGGGCGCGACCGATTCATTTTTCTGTGATGTTTGGGGGAGTTTTCGAATAATATATATTCCAAATATGGAGCCTTTAGCTTATAAACTGCGCAAGATATAGCCATTTCCGGTTTTTTAACGCGGACGCGCTGGGGATCGTGGCCGGGAAATCAAGGTCGCCATTTTTTTCAATAGCGTCGAAAAAAATTGTGTTCAGACCACATGACGGACATTACACAAAACCAATATACTCTTTTCACTTCGTGAACGGATATAATTACAGTAACATATATTCGTAAAATTTTTTTTATACCCTAAATCCATTGAAAATGGGTAAATCAGCGTTTTGTGCAAATGTATGTAACAGGCAGAATATTCTTGATCAGCATCAATAGCCGAGTTCATCGAGCCCAATCCGTCTGTCCGTCCACCTTAAAAAACGGACGGACGTCCATCTGGATGATTAGAGAAGGAGGAATGGATTCAATTGTTAACATACAAGGAATATATACAGTTAAGGCTGGAACAGTTTGAGTTCTTAATGCCCGACCCATTAGTTGATCACCCCCTAATTGACACAGTAAAGTGTCATTTTAGGTATAGAAAAACAGACAAGCAATGCATTTTGGTTTTAAATCAGTATGGAAATAAAATTGAGTTTGACGGCGAACTATGGAGATCGTTTATACGATTGGGCATATTTTTACGACATTCTTATGCTGGAACACCCTTTTGAAAAATCAAATTACAAGCATTTATTATAATCATATTATTCCCAAATGCGCCCAGACACGACAGTGTGATATACGGCTATCCGATTTAAATGTAAATTATAGAAACGACGAGGAAGTAGACTTGACTCGATTATGCTTTGAAATTTCTAAAAAGATGAGCAGAGAAAGAAAAAGGGAGTCGGACAACTATAAAGAAATATTTAAAAAAAAAAACAGTCTGACGTATAAGTAGGCCTCAGTACCAAATCCTTCTTCAATCATAAATTTGCTTTGAAGAGATACAGTACAGCAATGGGAATAATTTCTACATTTGGCGTCACCTCAATCATGAAGAAAATTGACAATTTTCTAACAGAGTATGAAGGAGTAATTTTTCCTGAACACCAAAAGCTGATTGCAGAGTATAGGGAATATTTCATCATATACGAGAAATGTAAAATTACAACATCGCAATACGGAGAACATTTAACGATATGCCCCTGGTCATCAAGCGAGACAACAACTGGTTGTGACACCTGCGCCTGCCACTTTTATATAATACGTAAAGCAAAACTAGAACGGCTTATATCACAGTACACTAAATTAACAAATAGAATGATAAATAAAACTACTTAATCCTAAGCTAGAAAATTTAAACAAATTGTAAACATGAAGAAAACACTAAATAAATAAAATTACAAAAAAAACTTGTAAAATAAAAACATGTTGTCTCTATTATTGCCATATTTACTTGTGAACTATTAAACATAGAATCAAACAGGTTAGGAAGGGCGTAGGGCATAGGGTACGATCCTGTGCACCTACAATACAATGTCATAAAACAACCAAAACAAACACTGAGCCTGTTATTAAAAATTGTCACGTAAACCCGAAGCCATAAAACTATAATAATTATGAGAAAACAAATCCAGAAGCTAATCCATACATTACCTGCATACATGATTACTCCTTGACCCTTGCCATACACACACCCGTCCTTGTCAGTAGGTGTCTATAGGAGTGAAATTTACGATCGAACCTTTGTGCATCGCCCTTGGGTTCCCACACCGTAAAGAAAAATGGGCTGTTAACACTCTTCAGAAAAGGGAGAGTAAATTAAATATTTTTAAGTCTGCGCACGTGCCTGATCGGACCCTTATCCCACCCCCGAAAAAGTAGCCGAACAATCCGATGCCATCACCCCTCAAATCTGGGTCCCTTCTGAAAAGGGACAAGCAATAAAATTTAACGACCACTTTCCTCAACTCCCCCCTCCCCAAAAGGTCACATAGGACCATAAAACGATCGGTCCCCTCACCCCCTCTCCCTCAAAAAGGGTCACTTGCGCCCATAAAACGATCGGTTCCCTCACCCCCACCCCCCGCAAAAAGAATCACGTAGCGGCATTAAATGATCGCTCCCCTCACTCCCACCACAAAAAGGGTCAGGAACCTACATATTAATTAGGGTCACGTACCTGCACATCGAGGATCACGTAGGATCATAAATCATTAATTATTCACCCAAGGTAATAAAAGTGACAGCTACTTCCTGTCACAGAACATACAGTTCCCTACTACTTTCTTGATCAGCATCAATAGCCGAATTCATCAAGCCCGATCCGTCTGTCCGTCCACCTCAATTTTTCGAAGACTCCAGACGCTAGACATCTGGCATTTTAATTCCGTGTATACCATACGCAGATCAAGCTTATATGAAATCATCGATAACTCGTCTCGTTGACTTATTATCGACTTTTATCGGTTTTTTGGTCGGTGTTTTAAGCATAACTTAGAAAGCGTAACTTATAAGCGCTTGAGCCACTAATATTATTAAGCATATTTCAGATTTTGGATGCCCTCCCCCATTTACATCATATATGAAAAAATATGATATAAACGTAATTAAAATACTACGCACTTGCGCACTTGGTTTGTACATGGATTTCAATGTTCTCTGTTTAGAAGTTATTCAGGAAATCAGTTTCGATAGTGGGGACGAAGCGCAGAAGCTGTTCAAAGCGTGCGTCGTGCGTTTGTGTATGTATGTATGATTCCAACGGAAGTGATATGTATGGAAAGGCAGTGTTCAGAGTATCTCCTAGTCGGGCGCTCCGGACTTGAGCATCCACAATTATTTTTGTTTGTTTTGCATAAAGTAAATAAGGCATGCTCCCACAAGGTTAGCCTATCAATTTAAATTTTCATCATTATTAATATCAGTTTGCAGTTTTTAATGATTGCATTTAATTTTTCTTGGGTAACTTAAGTTGAATTTCGGAATATAGTGAAATGAACGGTTAGTGGTGTTGATGACTAACACGATGTGTTTTTTATTGCGATACGTGCTGCGTTGGAGTCAAATTACGGTTGGTCCCAGAGGTGATGCATACGAATAATTAACTTTTTATGTTTTTTAACGATTGCGTATAACTCTTGTCGCACAAATTATATCGTACTTGAGCGCATTTACGTGCCGAATAAAAATTATATTCTTAAGTGTTTATCTGTTTTGGGTTAAATTGAAAATATTTTCACATAGTCAGCTCATATTTAAATATTCCGTTTGCTTTCATCAACAATGGGTAACATCAAAGAGCTTTTTAATCGGCTAGTTTATAATTCTGTTTGTAATTACGATATTCTGTGAGTATATATGGCGACATAAAAAGCAATTTATTACATTGTGATGTTGTGTTTTGTCATGTTCAATCCAGTTTCGTACAAAGATCCGAGATTTCGCATGCCTTTGCAGTGCATTTGGTTGAAATTAAATGGCTCTTGGCCGTTAGAAAAAATTTCGCAAGGCTTTAAGTCATTTACAATATCGAGAAATTATCTTTTTGGTATCGCATATACTCTGTGGGCGTGGTATGTTTTTGTAATGGTGGGCGTTACACTTTGCTTTTAAACGGCATTTTTGGTAAACAACTTTGGAGATATAATAATGCTAACGGAAAATTGCTGCACTACTTTAATGGGCGTTTTAAATTTTGTTCGCCTTTTGCACTTACGTCTCAACCAGAAAAAATTTCGTAATATGATTCAACAATTTGTGCTCGACATTTGGATACAGACTAAGTAAAGCTTCTCATTCCGCTGTACATATCAATACTAAAATATATTTAAATTTTGTTTATGCCCAGTATTACTTGAAATGACTGGCTAGATGACATCCTGTGTCCCAACTCAAAAGCAAGTAGGAACGTTACAGTTACAGAACTTATTATTGTTATTTTGGAAAAATATGGCATTTTTATATTTCGTATATACGTGGACGGGGTAGCTTGGGGCGTTTTAGTGGGCGTGGTCGGGATATCAAGGTCGTTGGTGAGGTTACCATCAATCTATATGCCAAGTTTGTTGTCTATAGTTTTAAAATTGTGTAAATTATACACATGTTACCGTTTTGAGCTTTCAAATATATCGGTTTTCGCGATTACGGAGGCGGGAGGGGGCGCGACCGATTAATTTTTCTGTGATGTTTGGGGGAGTTTTCGTATAATATATATTCCAAATATGGAGCCTTTAGCTTATAAACTGCACAAGATATAGCCATTTCCGGTTTTTTAACGCGGGCGCGCTGGGGATCGTGGCCGGGAAATCAAGGTCGCCATTTTTTTCAATAGCGTCGAAAAAAATTGTGTTCATCCTAACAGACCACATGACGGACATTACACAAAACCAATATACTCTTTTCACTTCGTGAACGAGTATAATTACAGTAACATATATTCGTAAAATTTTTTTTATACCCTAAATCCATTGAAAATGGGTAAATCAGCGTATAATGGTTTTGTGCAAATGTATGTAACAGGCAGAATATTCTTGATCAGCATCAATAGCCGAGTTCATCGAGCCCAATCCGTCTGTCCGTCCACCTTAAAAAACGGACGGACGTCCATCTGTATGATTAGAGAAGAAGGAATGGATTCAATTGTTAACATACAAGGAATATATACAGTTAAGGCTGGAACAGTTTGAGTTCTTAATGCCCGACCCATTAGTTGATCACCCCCTAATTGACACAGTAAAGTGTCATTTTAGGTATAGAAAAACAGACAAGCAATGCATTTTGGTTTTAAATCAGTATGGAAATAAAATTGAGTTTGACGGCGAACTATGGAGATCGTTTATACGATTGGGCATATTTTTTACGACATTCTTATGCTGAAACACCCTTTTGAAAAATCAAATTACAAGCATTTATTATAATCATATTATTCCCAAATGCGCCCAGACACGACAGTGTGATATACGGCTATCCGATTTAAATGTAAATTATAGAAACGACGAGGAAGTAGACTTGACTCGTTTATGCTTTGAAATTTCTAAAAAGATGAGCAGAGAAAGAAAAAGGGACTCGGACAACTATAAAGAAATATTTTAAAAAAAAACCAGTCTGACGTATAAGTAGGCCTCAGTACCAAACCCTTCTTCAATCATAAATTTGCTTTGAAGAGGTACAGTACAGCAATGGGAATAATTTCTACATTTGGCGTCACCTCAATCATGAAGAAAATTGACAATTTTCTAACAGAGTATGAAGGAGTAATTTTTCCTGAACACCAAAAGCTGATTGCAGAGTATAGGGAATATTTCATCATATACGAGAAATGTAAAATTACAACATCGCAATACGGAGAACATTTAACGATATGCCCCTGGTCATCAAGCGAGACAACAACTGGTTGTGACACCTGCGCCTGCCACTTTTATATAATACGTAAAGCAAAACTAGAACGGCTAATATCACAGTACACTAAATTAACAAATAGAATGATAAATAAAACTACTTAATCCTAAGCTAGAAAATTTAAACAAATTGTAAACATGAAGAAAACACTAAATAAATAAAATTACAAAAAAAACTTGTAAAATAAAAACCTGTTGTCTCTATTATTGCCATATTTACTTGTGAACTATTAAACATAGAATCAAACAGGTTAGGAAGGGCGTAGGGCATAGGGTACGATCCTGTGCACCTACAATACAATGTCATAAAACAACCAAAACAAACACTGAGCCTGTTATTAAAAATTGTCACGTAAACCCGAAGCCATAAAACTATAATAATTATGAGAAAACAAATCCAGAAGCTAATCCATACATTACCTGCATACATGATTACTCCTTGACCCTTGCCATACACACACCCGTCCTTGGCAGTAGGTGTCTATAGGCGTGAAATTTACGATCGAACCTTTGTGCATCGCCCTTGGGTTCCCACACTGTAAAGAAAAATGGGCTGTTAACACTCTTCAGAAAAGGGAGAGTAAATTAAATATTTGTAAGTCTGCGCACGTGCCTGATCGGACCCTTATCCCACCCCCGAAAAAGTAGCCGAACAATCCGATGCGTGCACTTGTGCGCACTTGTTCTCATAAGCCCTCACACCTCTAATCCGAATTTTAATGATCGGGCAGCCACGCTACTTCTGAAATGTGACAAGCAATAAAATTTAACGGCCACTTTCCTCAACTCCTCGCCTCCACAAAAGGGACAAGCAATAAAACGATCGGTCCCCTCATCCCCAACCCCGCAAAAAGTACTCGAACATGTCGATGTGTGTACTTGAGTGCACTTGTTCTCATAAGCCCTCACCCCTCAAATCTGGATCCCTTCTGAAAAGGGACAAGCAATAAAATTAACGACCACTTTCCTCAACTCCCCCCTCCACAAAAGGTCACATAGGACCATAAAACGATCGGTCCCCTCACCCCCTCTCCCTCAAAAAGGGCCACTTGCGCCCATAAAACGATCGGTTCCCTCACCCCCACCCCCGCAAAAAGAATCACGTAGCGGCATTAAATGATCGCTCCCCTCACTCCCACCACAAAAAGGGTCAGGAACCTACATATTAATTAGGGTCACGTACCTGCACATCGAGGATCACGTAGGATCATAAATCATTAATTATTCACCCAAGGTAATAAAAGTGACAGCTACTTCCTGTCACAGAACATACAGTTCCCTACTACTTTCTTGATCAGCATCAATAGCCGAATTCATCAAGCCCGATCCGTCTGTCCGTCCACCTCAATTTTTCGAAGACTCCAGACGCTAGACATCTGGCATTTTAATTTCGTGTATACCATACGCAGATCAAGCTTATATGAAATCATCGATAACTCGTCTCGTTGACTTATTATCGACTTTTATCGGTTTTTTGGTCGGTGTTTTAAGCATAACTTAGAAAGCGTAACTTATAAGCGCTTGAGCCACTAATATTATTAAGCATATTTCAGATTTTGGATGCCCTCCCCCATTTACATCATATATGAAAAAATATGATATAAACGTAATTAAAATACTACGCACTTGCGCACTTGGTTTGTACATGGATTTCAATGTTCTCTGTTTAGAAGTTATTCAGGAAATCAGTTTCGATAGTGGGGACGAAGCGCAGAAGCTGTTCAAAGCGTGCGTCGTGCGTTTGTGTATGTATGTATGATTCCAACGGAAGTGATATGTATGGAAAGGCAGTGTTCAGAGTATCTCCTAGTCGGGCGCTCCGGACTTGAGCATCCACAATTATTTTTGTTTGTTTTGCATAAAGTAAATAAGGCATGCTCCCACAAGGTTAGCCTATCAATTTAAATTTTCATCATTATTAATATCAGTTTGCAGTTTTTAATGATTGCATTTAATTTTTCTTGGGTAACTTAAGTTGAATTTCGGAATATAGTGAAATGAACGGTTAGTGGTGTTGATGACTAACACGATGTGTTTTTTATTGCGATACGTGCTGCGTTGGAGTCAAATTACGGTTGGTCCCAGAGGTGATGCATACGAATAATTAACTTTTTATGTTTTTTAACGATTGCGTATAACTCTTGTCGCACAAATTATATCGTACTTGAGCGCATTTACGTGCCGAATAAAAATTATATTCTTAAGTGTTTATCTGTTTTGGGTTAAATTGAAAATATTTTCACATAGTCAGCTCATATTTAAATATTCCGTTTGCTTTCATCAACAATGAGTAACATCAAAGAGCTTTTTAATCGGCTAGTTTATAATTCTGTTTGTAATTACGATATTCTGTGAGTATATATGGCGACATAAAAAGCAATTTATTACATTGTGATGTTGTGTTTTGTCATGTTCAATCCAGTTTCGTACAAAGATCCGAGATTTCGCATGCCTTTGCAGTGCATTTGGTTGAAATTAAATGGCTCTTGGCCGTTAGAAAAAATTTCGCAAGGCTTTAAGTCATTTACAATATCGAGAAATTATCTTTTTGGTATCGCATATACTCTGTGGGCGTGGTATGTTTTTGTAATGGTGGGCGTTACACTTTGCTTTTAAACGGCATTTTTGGTAAACAACTTTGGAGATATAATAATGCTAACGGAAAATTGCTGCACTACTTTAATGGGCGTTTTAAATTTTGTTCGCCTTTTGCACTTACGTCTCAACCAGAAAAAATTTCGTAATATGATTCAACAATTTGTGCTCGACATTTGGATACAGACTAAGTAAAGCTTCTCATTCCGCTGTACATATCAATACTAAAATATATGTAAATTTTGTTTATGCCCAGTATTACTTGAAGTGACTGGCTAGATGACATCCTGTGTCCCAACTCAAAAGCAAGTAGGAACGTTACAGTTACAGAACTTATTATTGTTATTTTGGAAAAATATGGCATTTTTATATTTCGTATATACGTGGACGGGGTAGCTTGGGGCGTTTTAGTGGGCGTGGTCGGGATATCAAGGTCGTTGGTGAGGTTACCATCAATCTATATGCCAAGTTTGTTGTCTATAGTTTTAAAATTGTGTAAATTATACACATGTTACCGTTTTGAGCTTTCAAATATATCGGTTTTCGCGATTACGGAGGCGGGAGGGGGCGCGACCGATTAATTTTTCTGTGATGTTTGGGGGAGTTTTCGTATAATATATATTCCAAATATGGAGCCTTTAGCTTATAAACTGCACAAGATATAGCCATTTCCGGTTTTTTAACGCGGGCGCGCTGGGGATCGTGGCCGGGAAATCAAGGTCGCCATTTTTTTCAATAGCGTCGAAAAAAAAAGTGGTCATCCTAACAGACCACATGACGGACATTACACAAAACCAATATACTCTTTTCACTTCGTGAACGAGTATAATTACAGTAACATATATTCGTAAAATTTTTTTATACCCTAAATCCATTGAAAATGGGTAAATTGGTTTTGTGCAAATGTATGTAACAGGCAGAATATTCTTGATCAGCATCAATAGCCGAGTTCATCGAGCCCAATCCGTCTGTCCGTCCACCTTATAAAACGGACCATCCATCTGTATGATTAGAGAAGGAGGAATGGATTCAATTGTTAACATACAAGGAATATATACAGTTAAGGCTGGAACAGTTTGAGTTCTTAATGCCCGACACATTAGTTGATCACCACCTAATTGACACAGTAAAGTGTCATTTTAGGTATAGAAAAACAGACAAGCAATGCATTTTAGTTTTAAATCAGTATGGAAATAAAATTGAGTTTGACGGCGAACTATGGAGATCGTTAATACGATTGGGCATATTTTTCTTATGCTGGAACACCCTTTTGAAAAATCAAATTACAAGCATTTATAATAATCATATTATTCCCAAATGCGCCCAGACACGACAGTGTGATATACGGCTATCCGATTTAAATGTAAATTATAGAAACGACGAGGAAGTAGACTTGACTCGTTTATGCTTTGAAATTTCTAAAAAGATGAGCAGAGAAAGAAAAAGGGACTCGGACAACTATAAAGAAATATTTTTAAAAAAAAGCAGTCTGACGTATAAGTAGGCCTCAGTACCAAACCCTTCTTCAATCATAAATTTGCTTTGAAGAGATACAGTACAGCAATGGGAATAATTTCTACATTTGGCGTCACCTCAATCATGAAGAAAATTGACAATTTTCTAACAGAGTATGAAGGAGTAATTTTTCCTTAACACCAAAAGCTGATTGCAGAGTATAGGGAATATTTCATCATATACGAGAAATGTAAAATTACAACATCGCAATACGGAGAACATTTAACGATATGCCCCTGGTCATCAAGCGAGACAACAACTGGTTGTGACACCTGCGCCTGCCACTTTTATATAATACGTAAAGCAAAACTAGAACGTCTTATATCACAGTACACTAAATTAACAAATAGAATGATAAATAAAACTACTTAATCCTAAGCTAGAAACTTTAAACAAATTGTAAACATGAAGAAAACACTAAATAAATAAAATTACAAAAAAACTTGTAAAATAAAAACCTGTTGTCTCTATTATTGCCATATTTACTTGTGAACTATTAAACATAGACTCAACCAGGTTAGGAAGGGCGTAGGGCATAGGGCACGATCCTGTGCACCTACAATACAATGTCATAAAACAACCAAAACAAACACTGAGCCTGTTATTAAAAATTGTCACGTAAACCCGAAGCCATAAAACTATAATAATTATGAGAAAACAAATCCAGAAGCTAATCCATACATTACCTGCATACATGATTACTCCTTGACCCTTGCCATACACACACCCGTCCTTGTCAGTAGGTGTCTATAGGCGTGAAATTTACGATCGAACCTTTGTGCATCGCCCTTGGGTTCCCACACCGTAAAGAAAAATGGGCTGTTAACACTCTTCAGAAAAGGAAGAGTAAATTAAATATTTGTAAGTCTGCGCACGTGCCTGATCGGACCCTTATCCCACCCCCGAAAAAGTAGCCGAACAATCCGATGCGTGCACTTGTGCGCACTTGTTCTCATAAGCCCTCACACCTCTAATCCGAATTTTAATGATCGGGCAGCCACGCTACTTCTGAAATGTGACAAGCAATAAAATTTAACGGCCACTTTCCTCAACTCCTCGCCTCCACAAAAGGGACAAGCAATAAAACGATCGGTCCCCTCATCCCCAACCCCGCAAAAAGTACTCGAACAAGTCGATGTGTGTACTTGTGTGCACTTGTTCTCATAAGCCATCACCCCTCAAATCTGGGTCCCTTCTGAAAAGGGACAAGCAATAAAATTTAACGACCACTTTCCTCAACTCCCCCCTCCCCAAAAGGTCACATAGGACCATAAAACGATCGGTCCCCTCACCCCCTCTCCCTCAAAAAGGGTCACTTGCGCCCATAAAACGATCGGTTCCCTCACCCCCACCCCCGCAAAAAGAATCACGTAGCGGCATTAAATGATCGCTCCCCTCACTCCCACCACAAAAAGGGTCAGGAACCTACATATTAATTAGGGTCACGTACCTGCACATCGAGGATCACGTAGGATCATAAATCATTAATTATTCACCCAAGGTAATAAAAGTGACAGCTACTTCCTGTCACAGAACATACAGTTCCCTACTACTTTCTTGATCAGCATCAATAGCCGAATTCATCAAGCCCGATCCGTCTGTCCGTCCACCTCAATTTTTCGAAGACTCCAGACGCTAGACATCTGGCATTTTAATTTCGTGTATACCATACGCAGATCAAGCTTATATGAAATCATCGATAACTCGTCTCGTTGACTTATTATCGACTTTTATCGGTTTTTTGGTCGGTGTTTTAAGCATAACTTAGAAAGCGTAACTTATAAGCGCTTGAGCCACTAATATTATTAAGCATATTTCAGATTTTGGATGCCCTCCCCCATTTACATCATATATGAAAAAATATGATATAAACGTAATTAAAATACTACGCACTTGCGCACTTGGTTTGTACATGGATTTCAATGTTCTCTGTTTAGAAGTTATTCAGGAAATCAGTTTCGATAGTGGGGACGAAGCGCAGAAGCTGTTCAAAGCGTGCGTCGTGCGTTTGTGTATGTATGTATGATTCCAACGGAAGTGATATGTATGGAAAGGCAATGTTCAGAGTATCTCCTAGTCGGGCGCTCCGGACTTGAGCATCCACAATTATTTTTGTTTGTTTTGCATAAAGTAAATAACGCATGCTCCCACAAGGTTAGCCTATCAATTTAAATTTTCGTCATTATTAATATCGGTTTGCAGTTTTTAATGATTGCATTTAATTTTTCTTGGGTAACTTAAGTTGAATTTCGGAATATAGTGAAATGAACGGTTAGTGGTGTTGATGACTAACACGATGTGTTTTTTATTGCGATACGTGCTGCGTTGGAGTCAAATTACGGTTGGTCCCAGAGGTGATGCATTCGAAAATTTAACTTTTTATTGTTTTTATCGATTGCGTATAACTCTTGTCGCACAAATTATATCGTACTTGAGCGCATTTACGTGCCGAATAAAAATTATATTCTTAAGTGTTTATCTGTTTTGGGTTAAATTGAAAATATTTTCACATAGTCAGCTCATATTTAAATATTCCGTTTGCTTTCATCAACAATGGGTAACATCAAAGAGCTTTTTAATCGGCTAGTTTATAATTCTGTTTGTAATTACGATATTCTGTGAGTATATATGGCGACATAAAAAGCAATTTATTACATTGTGATGTTGTGTTTTGTCATGTTCAATCCAGTTTCGTACAAAGATCCGAGATTTCGCATGCCTTTGCAGTGCATTTGGTTGAAATTAAATGGCTCTTGGCCGTTAGAAAAAATTTCGCAAGGCTTTAAGTCATTTACAATATCGAGAAATTATCTTTTTGGTATCGCAAATACTCTGTGGGCGTGGTATGTTTTTGTAATGGTGGGCGTTACACTTTGCTTTTAAACGGCATTTTTGGTAAACAACTTTGGAGATATAATAATGCTAACGGAAAATTGCTGCACTACTTTAATGGGCGTTTTAAATTTTGTTCGCCTTTTGCACTTACGTCTCAACCAGAAAAAATTTCGTAATATGATTCAACAATTTGTGCTCGACATTTGGATACAGACTAAGTAAAGCTTCTCATTCCGCTGTACATATCAATACTGAAATATATTTAAATTTTGTTTATGCCCAGTATTACTTGAAATGACTGGCTAGATGACATCCTGTGTCCCAACTCAAAAGCAAGTAGGAACGTTACAGTTACAGAACTTATTATTGTTATTTTGGAAAAATATGGAATTTTTATATTTCGTAGGGGCGGGGGTGGGCGAGGCTAACATTTTTCGGTTCGATCTTAAGAGGAGATCACCCAAACACTGTCTGCCAAATTGACTCTAGCTTTACAACTGTGGGAGATACAGATTTTCGCGATTTGTGGGGCGGGAGTGGGTGTGGCCGGATAATTGTCTTAACGAGTTTCAAAAGAGATGACTAGCCATCTACCTTTAACATTTGGTAACTCCAGCTCCAATATTGTGGGACATATACACTTGCGCGATTCGTGGACGGGGTAGCTTGGGGCGTTTTAGTGGGCGTGGTCGGGATATCAAGGTCGTTGGTGAGGTTACCATCAATCTATATGCCAAGTTTGTTGTCTATAGTTTTAAAATTGTGTAAATTATACACATGTTACCGTTTTGAGCTTTCAAATATATCGGTTTTCGCGATTACGGAGGCGGGAGGGGGCGCGACCGATTCATTTTTCTGTGATGTTTGGGGGAGTTTTCGAATAATATATATTCCAAATATGGAGCCTTTAGCTTATAAACTGCACAAGATATAGCCATTTCCGGTTTTTTAACGCGGGCGCGCTGGGGATCGTGGCCGGGAAATCAAGGTCGCCATTTTTTTCAATAGCGTCGAAAAAAATTGTGTTCATCCTAACAGACCACATGACGGACATTACACAAAACCAATATACTCTTTTCACTTCGTGAACGAGTATAATTACAGTAACATATATTCGTAAAATTTTTTTATACCCTAAATCCATTGAAAATGGGTAAATCAGCGTATAATGGTTTTGTGCAAATGTATGTAACAGGCAGAATATTCTTGATCAGCATCAATAGCCGAGTTCATCGAGCCCAATCCGTCTGTCCGTCCACCTTAAAAAACGGACGGACGTATGATCTGTATGATTAGAGAAGGAGGAATGGATTCAATTGTTAACATACAAGGAATATATACAGTTAAGGCTGGAACAGTTTGAGTTCTTAATGCCCGACACATTAGTTGATCACCACCTAATTGACACAGTAAAGTGTCATTTTAGGTATAGAAAAACAGACAAGCAATGCATTTTAGTTTTAAATCAGTATGGAAATAAAATTGAGTTTGACGGCGAACTATGGAGATCGTTAATACGATTGGGCATATTTTTCTTATGCTGGAACACCCTTTTGAAAAATCAAATTACAAGCATTTATAATAATCATATTATTCCCAAATGCGCCCAGACACGACAGTGTGATATACGGCTATCCGATTTAAATGTAAATTATAGAAACGACGAGGAAGTAGACTTGACTCGTTTATGCTTTGAAATTTCTAAAAAGATGAGCAGAGAAAGAAAAAGGGACTCGGACAACTATAAAGAAATATTTTTAAAAAAAAGCAGTCTGACGTATAAGTAGGCCTCAGTACCAAACCCTTCTTCAATCATAAATTTGCTTTGAAGAGATACAGTACAGCAATGGGAATAATTTCTACATTTGGCGTCACCTCAATCATGAAGAAAATTGACAATTTTCTAACAGAGTATGAAGGAGTAATTTTTCCTGAACACCAAAAGCTGATTGCAGAGTATAGAGAATATTTCATCATATACGAGAAATGTAAAATTACAACATCGCAATACGCAGAACATTTAACGATATGCCCCTGGTCATCAAGCGAGACAACAACTGGTTGTGACACCTGCGCCTGCCACTTTTATATAATACGTAAAGCAAAACTAGAACGTCTTATATCACAGTACACTAAATTAACAAATAGAATGATAAATAAAACTACTTAATCCTAAGCTAGAAACTTTAAACAAATTGTAAACATGAAGAAAACACTAAATAAATAAAATTACAAAAAAACTTGTAAAATAAAAACCTGTTGTCTCTATTATTGCCATATTTACTTGTGAACTATTAAACATAGACTCAAACAGGTTAGGAAGGGCGTAGGGCATAGGGTACGATCCTGTGCACCTACAATACAATGTCATAAAACAACCAAAACAAACACTGAGCCTGTTATTAAAAATTGTCACGTAAACCCGAAGCAGTAAAACTATAATAATTATGAGAAAACAAATCCAGAAGCTAATCCAAACATTACCTGCATACAAGATTACTCCTTGACCCTTGCCATACACACACCCGTCCTTGTCAGTAGGTGTCTATAGGCGTGAAATTTACGATCGAACCTTTGTGCATCGCCCTTGGGTTCCCACACCGTAAAGAAAAATGGGCTGTTAACACTCTTCAGAAAAGGGAGAGTAAATTAAATATTTGTAAGTCTGCGCACGTGCCTGATCGGACCCTTATCCCACCGAAAAAGTAGCCGAACAATCCGATGCGTGCACTTGTGCGCACTTGTTCTCATAAGCCCTCACACCTCTAATCCGAATTTTAATGATCGGGCAGCCACGCTAGTTCTGAAATGTGATAAGCAATAAAATTTAACGGCCACTTTCCTCAACTCCTCGCCTCCACAAAAGGGACAAGCAATAAAACGATCGGTCCCCTCATCCCAACCCCCGCAAAAAGTACTCGAACAAGTCGATGTGTGTACTTGTGTGCACTTGTTCTCATAAGCCCTCACCCCTCAAATCTGGGTCCCTTCTGAAAAGGGACAAGCAATAAAATTTAACGACCACTTTCCTCAACTCCCCGCTCCACAAAAGGTCACATAGCACCATAAAACGATCGGTCACCTCATCCCCTCTCCCTCAAAAAGGGTCACTTGCGCCCATAAAACGATCGGTTCCCTCACCCCCACCCCCGCAAAAAGAATCACGTAGCGGCATTAAATGATCGCTCCCCTCACTCCCACCACAAAAAGGGTCAGGAACCTACATATTAATTAGGGTCACGTACCTGCACATCGAGGATCACGTAGGATCATAAATCATTAATTATTCACCCAAGGTAATAAAAGTGACAGCTACTTCCTGTCACAGAACATACAGTTCCCTACTACTTTCTTGATCAGCATCAATAGCCGAATTCATCAAGCCCGATCCGTCTGTCCGTCCACCTCAATTTTTCGAAGACTCCAGACGCTAGACATCTGGCATTTTAATTTCGTGTATACCATACGCAGATCAAGCTTATATGAAATCATCGATAACTCGTCTCGTTGACTTATTATCGACTTTTATCGGTTTTTTGGTCGGTGTTTTAAGCATAACTTAGAAAGCGTAACTTATAAGCGCTTGAGCCACTAATATTATTAAGCATATTTCAGATTTTGGATGCCCTCCCCCATTTACATCATATATGAAAAAATATGATATAAACGTAATTAAAATACTACGCACTTGCGCACTTGGTTTGTACATGGATTTCAATGTTCTCTGTTTAGAAGTTATTCAGGAAATCAGTTTCCATAGTGGGGACGAAGCGCAGAAGCTGTTCAAAGCGTGCGTCGTGCGTTTGTGTATGTATGTATGATTCCAAGTGAACGGAAGTGAAATGTATGGAAAGGCAGTGTTCAGAGTATCTCCTAGTCGGGCGCTCCGGACTTGAGCATCCACAATTATTTTTGTTTGTTTTGCATAAAGTAAATAAGGCATGCTCCCACAAGGTTAGCCTATCAATTTTAATTTTCGTCATTATTAATATCAGTTTGCAGTTTTTAATGATTGCATTTAATTTTTCATGGGTAACTTAAGTTGAATTTCGAAATATAGTGAAATGAACGGTTAGTGGTGTTGATGACTAACACGATGTGTTTTTTTATTGCGATACGTGCTGCGTTGGAGTCAAATTACGGTTGGTCCCAGAGGTGATGCATATGAATATTTAACTTTTTATGTTTTTTTACGATTGCGTAAAACTCTTGTCGCACAAATTATATCGTACTTGAGTGCTTTTACGTGCCGAATAAAAATTATATTCTTAAGTGTTTATCTGTTTTGGGTAAAATTGAAAATATTTTCACATAGTCAGCTCATATTTAAATATTCCGTTTGCTTTCATCAACAATGGGTAACATCAAAGAGCTTTTTAATCGGCTAGTTTATAATTCTGTTTGTAATTACGATATTCTGTGAGTGTGCCTTTGCAGTGCATTTGGTTGAAATTAAATGGCTCTTGGCCGTTAGAAAAAATTTCGCAAGGCTTTAAGTCATTTACAATATCGAGAAATTGTCTTTTTCGTATCGCATATACTCTGTGGGCGTGGTATGTTTTTGTAATGGTGGGCGTTACACTTTGCTTTTAAACGGCATTTTTGGTAAACAACTTTGGAGATATAATAATGCTAACGGAAAATTGCTGCACTACTTTAATGGGCGTTTTAAATTTTGTTCGCCTTTTGCACTTACGTCTCAACCAGAAAAAATTTCGTAATATGATTCAACAATTTGTGCTCGGCATTTGGAAACAGACTAAGTAAAGCTTCTCATTCCGCTGTACATATCAATACTAAAATATATTTAAATTTTGTTTATGCCCAGTATTACTTGAAGTGACTGGCTAGATGACATCCTGTGTGCCAATTCAAAAGTAGGAACGTTACAGTTACAGAACTTATTATTGTTATTTTGGAAAAATATGGAATTTTTATATTTCGTAGGGGCGTGGGTGGGCGTGGCCAACATTTTACGGTTTGATCTTAAGAGGAGATCACCCAAACACTGTCTGCCAAATTAACTCTAGCTTTAAAACTGTGGGAGATATAGATTTTCGCGATTTGTGGGGCGGGAGTGGGTGTGGCCGGATAATTGTCTTAACGAGTTTCAAAAGAGGTGACTAGCCATCTACCTTTAACATTTGGTGACTCTAGCTCCAATATTGTGGGAGATATACACTTGCGCGATTCGTGGACGGGGTAGCTTGGGGCGTTTTAGTGGGCGTGGTCGGGATATCAAGGTCGTTGGTGAGGTTACCATCAATCTATATGCCAAGTTTGTTGTCTATAGTTTTAAAATTGTGTAAATTATACACATGTTACCGTTTTGAGCTTTCAAATATATCGGTTTTCGCGATTACGGAGGCGGGAGGGGGCGCGACCGATTAATTTTTCTGTGATGTTTGGGGGAGTTTTCGTATAATATATATTCCAAATATGGAGCCTTTAGCTTATAAACTGCACAAGATATAGCCATTTCCGGTTTTTTAACGCGGGCGCGCTGGGGATCGTGGCCGGGAAATCAAGGTCGCCATTTTTTTCAATAGCGTCGAAAAAAATTGTGTTCATCCTTTAATGATATTTATGTTGTCCATATAATTTATCGCCATACATTTAAAGATTTAGTTGTCCAAATAATTTATTTGTGGTTTTTGGTTTTAGAGAAACGACTTCATCGTTCGCTCCCAGATTCTTTATTAAATTGCTTTTTATTTACATTGGCGCATATAGCTAACGATCGCTCAGCTATGTCGGCAGAGACGCCGGCATATATATGTAAGGCTGACGGAGGGTCGCCGCGAGAGAGAGGGGTATTATGTTCACTTGGAGACAGAGCGGTCGCGCATGCCAATTATGCTGACTCTGCAATGTCCAGTCCCAGTGCACTCAAGAGCACTCATATTACCGAGCACTTGGGAACTGCTTGGGTCGTAGATTTGTATGTAAGTATTGTGGCCAAGTGCTACAATGTGTTTGTATTTATATTAATGCATAACACTGAGTACAGTGTGCATTCGATATGTGAACATACTACATCTCCCTCCTTTTAAAAAAAATAACGTAATTCTTAAAGTTATTTTCTTAGTATATGTATATATAATATAAATGAACATCTTATTTTATTATTATTTTTAATTTTTTTTAAATTTTTTTTTTTATTTTATTTATTTTTTTTTTTTTTCGAATCAGAAAGTATTATTATTATTATTTTTTTTTTCATTTTTTTTTATTATAATTATGGTTCTTATTTTATGAATGGCCATACGTGATATATATATATATAAGAGAATTAAAGTTATTATGAAGTAAAAATTTTAAGCCTATTCTTATGTACTGTTTGTTTCTTATTTTTATTATTTGAAATTACTATGTTATCTTTTTCTTCTATACTTTCAACCTTATAGGGTCCAGTATATTTAAAGTCTAGCTTATTCGTTTTTCAATAAAACCTGATCTCCTATTTTTAAATCAAAATCTAAAGTATTTTTGTCATAGCTAATTTTTTGTTTCTGCTTATGAGATTCTAACATTAATCTGGCTCTCTTAAATGCTTGTTCTAGTCTAAACTTAGATTCTTTAGTATAGTCGTCTATATTATATAGTGGTTTTATTTTGTCTATACTATTAAAATGTTTATGTAAATTTTAAGTTTTACCAAAAACTAACTCATATGGACAATAGTCATGTGCCATAGAGGGTGTTATGTTGAAACAATATACGAAGTATTGGAGCCATATAATCTGTTTTATCAACTGAGATGTATGAGCGGATGAACTCATTAAATGTTCTGTGGCTTCGCTCCACGGTTCCTACAGTTTGGTGATGGTGTGCTGTAGAAGTTATGTTTTTGATATTTAAATTTTTACATAAATCTTCAATTATCGAATTTTTATATTCTGTTCCCATGTTCGTTATGAACGTCTTCATTGGACCGTACTTCAGAATAAAATCTTCAAATATAGCTTTTGCTAATGTTTTTGCACTTTTGTTTTGAATTGGTATTGCCACAAGGTATTTACTTAAATCGCAGATTAGGGTTACTGCATATTAATTTCCTTGTTCGGATTTAGGTAGTTGGCCGATCGTATTCACGATTACCCTGTCAAAAGCCATTTGTGGCGTTTCAGTAATAGTTATTGGTGTTTTTGTATGTTTTGTTGTTTTTGATTTTTGGCATTTTGGGCATTTTCTTATATAATTTGTTATATCTCGGGTCATATTTTTCCAATAATAATGCCTTTTTATTTTTGCTAATGTTCTAGCTATGCCTGTATGACCTCCTTGTATTGGATCGTCATGGAATGTAAACAGTAATGCTTCTTTCTCTTTATCATTATTTGATAATATGGTCACCGGTTTGAGTAGCGCTACTATATTGTAATTTTTTATTGCCCATTATTTTAAAAGATTCCATTGAGATTGTGTCAAAGATCTTTTCGCTCGGTGCCACTTTGAGTTGGCTGATATTAAGTATACCGGCTTCTTTTTCAAGCCTTTGAATAAACTGACCTAAGACGAGAATTCCATTGGTGTACATATCGCTAACATCAATTCTTGCTATAACTTTTTTCCATGCTTTAGTAAGCATAGTGAATCTGTTATTCGCAAGGTCAGTACTTTTCGTACCTCGTCATTTACAATGACTTCGTCTACGTTGGGCTGAGAAGCTTTATTTATAGTTTGCCTAAGCAAATCTATTTTTTCTTTTTCAGTTCCTGCGCAGGAATTTTTCTGTTTACTTTGGTTTCTGGCAGTGACTCTCAGAATTTTATTATTCGTTTGAATATTTTTTAAGTCTGTTATAGTTATTCTTGAAAGCGCGCCGGATATATGATTGTCTTTTCCCTTAAGATATTCCACAGTAAAATCATATTCATCTAAGTCTAATCTCATTCTTGTTAGTTTTGAGCTCGGGTTTGTCATTGAAAATAAGTAAGTTAATGGCCTATGGTCTGTTTTGACTGTGAAATGTCTTCCGTAGATATATGGTCGAAAATAATTTATCGCCCAGTGGATAGCTGCTAACTCTTGTTCAGTTGTATTTTTGTTGCTTTCTCCTTTTGTAAATGATCTTGATGCATAGGCTACTGGTAGCTGGGTGTTATTGTAATCTTGAGTAAGAACAGCTCCACACGCTTGTTTGCTTGCGTCTGTAGTTATACAAAATTCTTTATTAAAATCTGGATATTGTTTCATCAATTGAATTTTAAGGTATTGGAATACGATTTGACATTCATCTGTCCATTCAAATTTAACATTCTTTTTACATAATCTAGTTATGTGACGTGAGTAATCGGACAAATTTTTAATGAAACGTCTGTAGTAATTGCAAAATGCAACGAATCTTCTAGCGCTGTCTGCGTCCGTTGGGACTGGGTAATTTTATATTACATCGTATTTCTTAATGTCTGGCAAAATACCTTTGTCAGTACACTTGTGTCCAAGGAAGGTCACTTCGTGTCTGAAAAATGTGCACTTTTCTGGGTGCAGTTTAAGGTTTTGTTACATAAATCAAAAACGTTTGTAAGATTTTTAATCATATGCTTTTCTGAACAACCGATGACATTTAGGTCATCCATATACAAGAATGCCTGGGAAGGTTCGATAGCTGAAAATGCAATTGTCATCATTTTTTGGAAAGAATTTGGCGCTATTTTTAAACCATAAGGTAATCGCGTGAAGCGATAGCAGCCATTGCTCGTGGAAAAGGAAGTTATATTTCTATACGTTTCTTCGAGTTCTATTTGATGAAATCCTGACATCAGATCTAGACATGAAAAGTATTTAGCTTTACCTAATTGGTCAAGAATATCGTCTATTCTTGGTAGTGGAAATTTATCTGATAAATTTTTTTTGTTAATTTGGCGGTAATCAATTACTAAATGCCATCTTTTAGTATCGCTATCTGGTAGTGATTTTTTCGGGACGATTATTAATGGACTGTTGTATTCAGAAACTGAAGGTTCTACTATTTTGCCTTTAATTAATTTTTCTACTTCGTCTTTTTGACTGTGGGGAATTATATAATTCTTTATGTATACTGGTTCATCATTTTTCATTCTTATTTTTTGTTTGTAAAAATTATTAGTTGATATCGATTCGAATTCTATTCCGAATATATCTGTGTATTTGGTGCATAATTCTTTAAGTATTTCTTTGAACTGAGGTGCAAAATTTTTGTTCAGTTTGTCTAAGGTTTCTTCTACGTTTACATTTTTATTAGATTTAATTATGTCGTAATCATCCAAATGTTCAAATTTTAGTGTATTTAGTTGAATGATTGTAGTTTTATTTGTTGTATTCAAAATTCGGACAAAAGTGTTTTTAGAATCTGCAGTGGAATTTCCAATGAATACTCCATTTTGTATTTCTTGGTTTGGTATTAATATATACTTGGTTGCTGAATTTATAGTAATTTTTCGGACGACTTTGGATCTTGCTGGTAGAATTGTCGAATTATTTTCGAGTGTATGGTTTATTGGAATATGAATGGGATTATAAAGGTTATCTGGTCTCAGTATGAGCCAATAATTTTCTGGTTTTAAATCTATTTGACAATTGTATTTTATCATAAAATCTATGCCTATAATTGCATAACATGGAATAGGAAAATTTGATGCTACTATATGAAAATTATGCGGTAGCATAGTTGCTTGAAAGAAGTTCTATTGATACTAATCCTTTTGAATTGGTTGTTCCTTCACCAACACCTGATATTTGGGTAATATTTTTATAGTCAACATTGTTAAATAAGTCTGAAGTTTCTTTTATTAAAGAGATGTCTGCACCTGTATCAACTAATAATGTATATAATTTATTTGTGTGTTTATTTTTAAGTGAAACAAAAAGATTGAAATTTAGGTTGATAGTTTGAACCGTATGCTTTACTGGGTTTTTTATCTTAAGAGTCTGTATTAGTTTTCCGACGTGGTTTGTACCTGTCGGACATTATTATTTGTATTTGTATTGTTGTTGTTATTATTGTTTCTGTTGGTATTGGTGTTTCCACCACAGTTGCTTCCTCTAAAATTGCCACGACCTCTATAATTATTGTTGGTTTGATTATTATAGTTTCGTTTATAACCGTTATAGCCATTATTTTGGTAATATCCGTTATTCTGATAATTACCTCGGTTATTACCTCTACCGCGGTAATTTTTTCTGAAATTGTTACCGCGATAGTTGTTTCCTCTTTGTGTGTACAATATTGAGTTGGCATTGCCCGTTATTTCAGTACTGCATTGTATGTACTTAGTGACGGCTTCATTCATATTTGAAAAGTTGCTTGCCTCTAAAATTGTTTTTAGGCGGCCATGCTCACAATTTTTAACCATTGTGGTGATGGCTTCCTTTGTGCTGAATTTGTCAGCGTGTTCGGCTGGTAGGCCTTCGTCAATGTACGAAGCTTCAAGGAGCTTTCGTAAGTTGTCTATTTCTGTTTTAAATTTCTCGGCTGTTTTGCCTTTCTGGCATGTTTTCGCCATTTTGGCTTAGACTACGTCGGATGTTTCGCCGACTATAGTGTCTTGCAATTTTTTTATGATTGAATTTATTGTTAATTCATTCTCTACATTGTATAGTGTAGATCCTATAATTTTTGATTTAATGACTTCTACAGCCAAATCTTCGAATGTGCCTTTAGTCAAGTTAATCAACTTCAAGGCTCTTATAAATCTTTGAAGGTGTATCTTTTGTCCGTTAAATTCCGGGATGGCATTCGAGATATCTTTTATATGTGCCCTTTGGGCTGCTATATCTCCCATTGTGTTTTCTTTCATGTCTGGCACACTTATATCTGATTCTATATCTTTTTCTTTTTCTGCTTCTGTTACTGTTATAACTGCAGGAATTGTTAGATCATGAAGATCATTTTCTTTTATTTCAATTGCTTCGCTCGAATCGGAATCTTCATTTTCTGTTAGGTCTATTTCTTGATCTATTGTCAAAGGGGTATTTAAAATTGTCGGTATCGATATATTTAAATTATACCCATCTTTGATTTAGATTTGTACGTTACTTGATCAATAATTTAGATAATTTTGACCAATTCGTTTTATTTATTGCTTCTCTATTTTCGTGTACTAGGGTTCTTGCCTTATTGAAATAATCTACAAGAGTCTTTGCATGTTTATTAATTGTGTCTTTATGTACTGGCCTATTTTGGCTTATACATTTGTAAGACTTATCAAAGGTGTCCTTTAATTCTCGTATATGGAGAGTTAACTGCTCCCATTCCATACTAAAATTTTTTTTTTTTTTTTTATTAATTGTGCATAATTTTTAGCACATTCATGTGTCCTAATACTGGGTGTGTGTCTATTTCCGAGAATACTTTACAGTTTCATACGGTAGACAGTACTATTGCTTTTTGCGTGTGGCCGCAATGAATAAGCGGGGAAAAAGCTAAGTTGTACCTATTCATATACTCATGTTCAAAATCTGAAATTAATAGAGGCTCTGCTCTGTTTCTAATTTGGTTCATTGTCGATAGTAATTCTAATGCAGTCCTGTATATTCATTTTACGTTCTCAATAATTTTTATTTCTTTTTCAAAGGGACATTTTCTTAGACAACATTTAATTCTCTCTTTCTAATATGTCATTGTATACATGTACGTATTTTGTATTTTATTTTTATTTTAAAACATATTTTTGTGTTTGTGCTTTATTAGTTTAGATCTTATCCAGATCGTTAGCCTGGCTTCTGTTTATGGCCTTTTTTGATAAACACTTATTGTGGTACATATAGGCTTTATACAAAATGTATGCACTCATAATGAAAACAATTATTGATAATAATATGTTTGTTAGTTCGGTATCAATAGTTTTTGATTCGATTTTGTTAATTACATTAGCAGTGGAGTCCACTGTTTTAGTGTCAATTAGACCCATTTTGGGTGTTACTTCTGTTCTGTATTTAAATTCTGTTTTGGATATTGCGTTACTGTACATTAAAAAAATGTTCATTCATATCAAATATTTTTTTTTTTTATTTTTATTTTCATATATTTAGTTTTTGCTGATACATGTGTATTCGCAATCTGTATCAAAAGGCCCTTTACAATCTGCAGGGCACTTTGGTTTTCTTGCTTCTTTCATATCTTTCTTATTTTTATACGCATCTAACTCTCTGTACGTATTCTCTAGTTCTTTCTTAATTTTTACATTTTCCTCCCAGGGTACTGGGGTGGATTTTTCAGCATACACAACTGCGAAAAAAAAAATGCACCACTATGACATTTTTTTTTATTGATCAAAAAAATAACAATTAGTATTGCGATATATTAAAAATTTTATATTTAATATATTGCTTAGTATTCCCCCTAAATGAAAAGGTAGTACTTCGGTGTAATGGTAATAGATTTTTTTTTTTTTTTTTAATTTTAAGGGAAAAGGTCGAAAAAATGGCGAAAAAAATAATAGCACCACTTTTCAAATATTCACTTAAAATTATAAAAATTAGAAATATTTAAGACCTTCATTACTTAAAGATAATTGTGTGTCAAAACTAAGAATATTTTATCAATTTAATATATAGTTGCGATACCTTTATAGGAAATAAAGGCTGCTTAACGACTTGGCCTCGATTCAACCAAGTCCTAGTATCGTTTCAGAGGAATTTTCCACCAGGACTCGTAAATGGCTTCCCAAAGTGATCCGTTGCTCGTTGGTTTAATACTAGCAACTGCCTTTTTGACATTAGCCTATAGATTTACGATCTGGTGGCTGCACAGCGCACTCCAAAACGTTCACTGGTTTTCTTTTAAACCATTCCTTTGCTTTCCTGGTGGCGTGTTTGGGGTCATAGCCTTATTGGAAGACCCATAATAGCGCCATCTTATACTCTACGTAGAGTAGCATTACTGCATCTAACATATTGACGCAACCGTGTTGGTTCATTATGAGTTTGGCTCAATGTATTGGACCTACTCCTAATAACAAAAACAAGCCCATACCAGTATGCTTAGCGCTCCATGTTTAAAAGTCTTTGTAGTGAATTTTGGATTGTATTTTGAGTTTTAAGGGAACTAGACGATCGAACGAGAGACTTTTCCACCAAACATAACAACTTTACTCTCATCTGTTCATAAAATATTACTACATTTTTGGGTTGGCCAATTTTGATGATTCTTTGCTAACTTCATGCGCTTGGCAATATGTTTCGCGTTTAAGGAGACGGACCTTTCTTGGGCTGCAAGCATTTACATTTTCTTGTTTGACACATGTGTGAACTGTTTTCAGTGTCACAGTTGTATTAAGCTCCTTTTTTTATGTCAGTTGCAGCCTTGACAGGGTACTTTGTGCTCTCGAGGATCAACACTTTGACGTAAATCTGTCGTATAGCTCCTTTTTATCTACGTGTTTCATCGTTTCCAGTATAGTTTATGTCATTTAGTATATTTTTAATTGAAAAGCCAATCAATCGACCAAGTTATCTCTTTGATTTTCCATACAATATCAATTTTTGATGATTTTGCACTTTTCCGTATTCCAAGGCCCATTGTATCAATAATATTGGATTTCTTTTAAACATAATGCTTAAAATAATGAAATCGAAGTTAAATCTCTTGAGTACGTGCTTTTTGTCGGAGAAACTGTACGAAATTTAACATTTTTCATGAAAAAGCATAAGTGGTGCTATTATTTTTTTCGCCATTTTTTCGACCTTTTCCCTTAAAATTAAAAAAAAAAAAAAATCTATTACCATTACACCGAAGTACTACCTTTTAATTTAGGGGGAATACTAAGCCATATATTAAATATCAAATTTTTAAAATATCGCAATACTAATTGTTATTTTTTTGATCAATAAGAAAAAATATCATAGTGGTGCTATTTTTTTTTTTCGCAACTGTAGCTGCCTATTTAATTCCTTTATCTTTAGATTTAGGAAGTTTTCCTGACCTCCTCTCTTTTTTTTCTTGTTAATTTTTGTTGGATTAGGCATTTAAAGTTAATCTTTTTTTTTTTTTTTTTAATTTTCTGGAGGTAAATATATATGGAGGTAAAAATATATAAATTAAGACTCGCAGCTAGAAACTGCCGGGTCTGTACAATTTGTATTAATTATAAATTGCATCGCAGATGCATAGAGACATATATATATATATAAAAAAAAAATTATAGCTGTGCGCTCTTGGAAGCGCTGTCGGTTCACTTTTCCGTAGTCCGGTTGGCGTGCTACAGGCTGCTACTACTCAAGTGACTTCATTGTTGGGGCACCGGTGCTGGCACAGGTGTATTCATAAGATTATGATTCCAGGGAGTCCTCTGGGTCACCTCTTCTTCAGATAGGGGTCCTTTTTTTTTTGTATGTGGTTTATTAATTATTTGTTTAATTTCTTTTGAGTGAGTAGACGTGTTGGGAATTTTTATTTTTTTTATTTTTATCAAGACGAGTTTAGCTTGTAGCTTTTAGTCGTCGATCATGCGGGTGTTGGAATTTTTGTATAGAGCAACTCCACCACGTTTCTTTCCCATCACATCACTCTACTCACTCAGATCTTTTTTTTTTGTTGAGTCCAGATTTTTTATGTAGTCGTTCTTTATAGATCCTCCAGGCTCGAGTCACGGTCGCCATTTCATGATATTTATGTTGTCCATATAATTTATCGCCATACATTTAAAGATTTAGTTGTCCAAATAAGTTATTTGTGGTTTTTGGTTTTAGAAGAACAGCTTCATCGTTCGCTCCCAGATTCTTTATTAAATTGCTTTTTGTTTTACATTGGCGCATATACCTAACGATCGCTCAGCTATGTCGGCAGAGACTCCGGCAGAGTGGCGGTTGACGTTTATGTATAAATGGGTATATATATGTAAGGCTGACGGAGGGTCGCCGCGAGAGAGAGGGGTATTATGTTCACTTGGAGACAGAGCGGTCGCGCATGCCAATTATGCTGACTCTGCAATGTCCAGTCCCAGTGCACTCAAGAGCACTCATATTACCGAGCACTTGGGAACTGCTTGGGTCGTAGATTTGTATGTAAGTATTGTGGCCAAGTGCTACAATGTGCTTGTATTTATATTAATGCATAACACTGAGTACAGTGTGCATTCGATATGTGAACATACTACAATCCTAAGAGACCACATGACAATATACTCTTTTCACTTCGTGAACGAGTATAATTACTGTAACATATATTCGTAAAATTTTTTTTATACCCTGAATCCATTGAAAATGGGTAAATCAGCGTATAATGGTTTTGTGCAAATGTATGTAACAGGCAGAATATTCTTGATCAGCATCAATAGCCGAGTTCATCGAACCCAATCCGTCTGTCCGTCCACCTTAAAAAACGGACGGACGTCCATCTGCATGAGCACGTCGATTTCGAAGACTCCAGAAGCTAGACGCAGATCAAGTTTATTTCAAATCATCGATAACTCGTCTCGTTGACTTATTATCGACTCTTATCGGTTTTTTGGTCGGTGTTTTGATCATAACTTAGAAACTATAAGCGCTTGAGCCACTAATATTATTAAGCATATTTCGGATTTTGGATGCCCTCCCCCATTTACATCATATATGAAAAAATATGATATAAACGTAATTAAAATACTACGCACTTGCGCACTTGGTTTGTACATGGATTTCAATGTTCTCTGTTTAGAAGTTATTCAGGAAATCAGTTTCGATAGTGGGGACGAAGCGCAGAAGCTGTTCAAAGCGTGCGTCGTGCGTTTGTGTATGTATGTATGATTCCAACGGAAGTGATATGTATGGAAAGGCAGTGTTCAGAGTATCTCCTAGTCGGGCGCTCCGGACTTGAGCATCCACAATTATTTTTGTTTGTTTTGCATAAAGTAAATAAGGCATGCTCCCACAAGGTTAGCCTATCAATTTAAATTTTCGTCATTATTAATATCAGTTTGCAGTTTTTAATGATTGCATTTAATTTTTCTTGGGTAACTTAAGTTGAATTTCAAAATATAGTAAAATGAACGGTTAGTGGTGTTGATGACTAACACGATGTGTTTTTTTATTGCGATACGTGCTGCGTTGGAGTCAAATTACGGTTGGTCCCAGAGGTGATGCATACGAATATTTAACTTTTTAAGTTTTTTAACGATTACGTATAACTCTTGTCGCACAAATTATATCGTACTTGAGCGCATTTACGTGCCGAATAAAAATTATATTCTTAAGTGTTTATCTGTTTTGGGTTAAATTGAAAATATTTTCACATAGTCAGCTCATATTTAAATATTCCGTTTGCTTTCATCAACAATGGGTAACATCAAAGAGCTTTTTAATCGGCTAGTTTATAATTCTGTTTGTAATTACGATATTCTGTGAGAATATATGTGGCGACATAAAAAGCAATTTATTACATTGTGATGTTGTGTTTTGTCATGTTCAATCCAGTTTCGTACAAAGATCCGAGATTTCGCATGCCTTTGCAGTGCATTTGGTTGAAATTAAATGGCTCTTGGCCGTTAGAAAAAATTTCGCAAGGCTTTAAGTCATTTACAATATCGAGAAATTGTCTTTTTCGTATCGCATATACTCTGTGGGCGTGGTATGTTATTGTAATGGTGGGCGTTACAATTTGCTTTCAAACGGCATTTTTGGTAAACAACTTTGGAGATATAATAATGCTAACGGAAAATTGCTGCACTACTTTAATGGGCGTTTTAAATTTTGTTCGCCTTTTGCACTTACGTCTCAACCAGAAAAAATTTCGTAATATGATTCAACAATTTGTGCTCGACATTTGGATACCAGAGTAAGTAAAGCCTCTCATTCCGCTGTACATATAATTACTAAAATATATTTAAATTTTGTTTATGCCCAGTATCACTTGAAGTAACTGGCTAAAAGATATCCCATGTGCCAAGTCAAAAACAAGTAGACACGTTACAGTTACAGAACTTATTATTGTTATTTTGGAAAAATATGGAATTTTTATATTTCGTAGGGGCGGGGGTGGGCGAGGTCAACATTTTTCGGTTCGATCTTAAGAGGAGTTTACCCAAACACTGTCTGCCAAATTGACTCTAGCTTTTCAACTGTGGGAGATATAGATTTTCGCGATTTGTGGGGCGGGAGTGGATGTGGCCGGATAATTGTCTTAACGAGTTTCAAAAGAGGTGACTAGCCATCTACCTTTAACATTTGGTGACTCTAGCTCCAATATTGTGGGAGATATACACTTGTGCGATTCGTGGACGGGGTAGCTTGGGGCGTTTTAGTGGGCGTGGTCGGGATATCAAGGTCGTTAGTGAGGTTACCATCAATCTATATGCCAAGTTTGTTATCTATAGTTTTAAAATTGTGTAAATTATACATATGTTACCGTTTTGAGCTTTCAAATATATCGAGTTTAGCGATTACGGAGGCGGGAGGGGGCGCGACCGATTCATTTTTCTGTGATGTTTGGGGGAGTTTTCGAATAATATATATTCCAAATATGGAGCCTTTAGCTTATAAACTGTGCAAAATATAGCCATTTCCGGTTTTTTAACGAGGGCGCACTGGGGATCGTTGCCGGGAAATCAAGGTCGCCATTTTTTTCAATAATTGTGTTCATCCTAACAGACCACATGACGGACATTACACAAAACCAATATACTCTTTTCACTTCGTGAACGAGTATAATTACAGTAACATATATTAGTAAAATTTTTTTTATACCTTGAATCGATTGAAAATGGGTAAATCAGCGTATAATGGTTTTGTGCAAATGTATGTAACAGGCAGAATATTCTTGATCAGCATCAATAGCCGAGTTCATCGAGCCCAATCCGTCTGTCCGTCCACCTTAAAAAACGGACGGACGTCCATCGGTATGAGCACGTCGATTTCAAAGACTCCAGAAGCTAGACAGCTGGACATTTTAAGTTCGTGTATACCATACGCAGATCAAGTTTATTTCAAATCATCGATAACTGGTCTCGTTGACTTATTACCGACTATTATCGGTTTTTTTAAACTGGCTTTTTGAGCATATCTTATAAACTATAAGCGCTTGAGCCACCAATATGTCCAAGAATATTTCGGATTTTGGTAAGTGCCACGCATCAACCGCGCAAAATAAGAAGCGTTCAATCGCAAGAGCGCAGATCCATAGATCAAAGAAATGGGTTTTACTCGTTCCTTTCAACCCATGAAAGCGAAGTTGGTAAAACAACAGTGCAATCAACTCTGCTCACGTGACAACAGACAGCTAGAGAGAGAGCACGTTCATGTTCCCACGCTCTGCTTGCGGTAACTCCTGCTACCAACAACAAGTACAATAGCCTCCCTTACTACAGAACTCGCAGCAACAACAACAACTGCAGCAGTCTTCGTCACCAACAACACGATAACGACAGCCTTCTCAACTTCTGCAACGCTAGCACAAAATACAGTAACAACATCAATTGCATGCTCCACTACTAATACCAGAAACAACTACAAAATGCAAAACCACAAAAACAAAACATAACCAAAACCCAGCTTGGGCTGTGCAGACCGGCATGGATTGCGTCTTCCAAATCAAACGCAAGCTACGCCCGCAAAACACAAATGCCAGTATTAAAACAAATATTAATCGTGGTAATGATAGGTGCTAAATAACTGAGGCACACCCAGCTCAAATGCCGTTCTGCCGAATGCTGAAACTGAAAAACCTAGCGAGTCAATAAAAAGGCCACCTAACTTAAGCTAAGCTAAGCCTCCACCAATATACATTCGCGAACAAAGCTCAGGGGCATTAGTAAGCAAACTAGTTGCACTAATTGGAGATAAAACATTGCATAAAACAAATTTTTTTTTCTCTAAAATAAAAAGTGCAGTAACTGTGGTGAAAACAAGTATGAACGTTGCAGTCGTTGGGGAGGTCAACAGCAATCTAGATACCAAGTTTGGTGTTTCTAGCTTTAAATTTGTGTAATTTATACACAAGTTACCGTTCTGAGATTTCAAATGTTTTCTGATGTTTGGAGGACCTTAGCAGGTCAAATTTGGCGACTCTGGCTTTAAAAATGTGGGAGATATAGCCATTTCCGATTGTTTAAGGCGGGGGCGCTGGGGGGCGTTCTAATGGGCGTGGCCGGGAAATCAAGGCCGCATTTTTGGAGAAGATCACCAGCGATCTACATACCAAATTTGGTGACTCTAACTTTAATATTGTGGGAAATATTCAACCTTAATCGATTTGCGATTTGAGGTGTATCGACAACTTATCGATTTGCCAGCCTCCCAGTGGGCGTGGTACAAAAATCTTAACACTTTGTCTGAAGCAGTAAACTACAAGTATATATTCCAAGTTTCAATTCTCTATCTTCAATAGCGGCGAAAAATATTGCGTTCATACGGACAGACATTGCACAGAACCAATATACTAGTTTCACTTCGTGAAAGAGTAGAAACACCCAGCAAACTGGCGAGGCTACCGTACAAACAAATATGACTTCCAAATACCAGGGTATCTCTTTTATGTTATCGAGATGGCAAATCTTACGGTGAAAGTGGCATATTAATTAGAAGTTGTATAAAACACCATTTCTCCCACACGTATGGAAAGAATCCATAAATTTGCAAGTCAGCAGCGGCACAATTACTCTGGCTCCAATCTAGTGCCCACCTCGATTTTCTATGTCTGATGATCAATTTACCGGATTCTTTAACTCGCTAGGTGACCGATTTATCGCAACTGGTGACTATAAACACACGCATTGTGGATATCGACTTGTAAACCCAAAGGGGAAGCAGCTGTGCAACGCGCCTATCAAGCCACACCACGAACGAGTATAATTACTGTAACATATATTCGTAAAATTTTTTTTATACCCTGAATCCATTGAAAATGGGTAAATCAGCGTATAATGGTTTTGTGCAAATTTATGTAACAGGCAGAATATTCTTGATCAGCATCAATAGCCGAGTTCATCGAGCTCAATCCGTCCACCTTTAAAAACGGACGGACGTCCATCTGCATGAGCACGTCGATTTCGAAGACTCCAGAAGCTAGACGCAGATCAAGTTTATTTCAAATCATCGATAACTCGTCTCGTTGACTTATTATCGACTCTTATCGGTTTGTTGGTCGGTGTTTTGATCATAACTTAGAAACTATAAGCGCTTGAGCCACTAATTTTTTGGATGCCCTCCCCCATTTACATCATATATGAAAAAATATGATATAAACGTAATTAAAATACTACGCACTTGCGCACTTGGTTTGTACATGGATTTCAATGTTCTCTGTTTAGGAGTTATTCAGGAAATCAGTTTCCATAGTGGGGACGAAGCGCAGAAGCTGTTCAAAGCGTGCGTATGTATGATTCCAACGGAAGTGAAATGTATGGAAAGGCAGTGTTCAGAGTATCTCCTAGTCGGGCGCTCCGGACTTGAGCATCCACAATTATTTTTGTTTGTTTTGCATAAAGTAAATAAGGCATACTCCCACAAGGTTAGCCTATCAATTTAAATTTTCGTCATTATTAATATCAGTTTGCAGTTTTTAATGATTGAATTTAATTTTTCATGGGTAACTTAAGTTGAATTTCGAAATATAGTGAAATGAACGGTTAGTGGTGTTGATGACTAACACGATGTGTTTTTTTATTGCGATACGTGCTGCGTTGGAGTCAAATTACGGTTGGACCCAGAGGTGATGCATACGAATATTTAACTTTTTAAGTTTTTTACGCTTACGTATAACTCTTGTCGCACAAATTATATCGTACTTGAGCGCATTTACGTGCCGAATAAAAATTATATTCTTAAGTGTTTATCTGTTTTGGGTTAAATTGAAAATATTTTCACATAGTCAGCTCATATTTAAATATTCCGTTTGCTTTCATCAACAATGGGTAACATCAAAGAGCTTTTTAATCGGCTAGTTTATAATTCTGTTTGTAATTACGATATTCTGTGAGTATATATGGCGACATAAGAAGTAATTTATTACATTGTGATGTTGTGTTTTGTCATGTTCAATCCAGTTTCGTACAAAGATCCGAGATTTCGCATGCCTTTGCAGTGCATTTGGTTGAAATTAAATGGCTCTTGGCCGTTAGAAAAAATTTCGCAAGGCTTTAAGTCATTTACAATATCGAGAAATTGTCTTTTTCGTATCGCATATACTCTGTGGGCGTGGTATGTTATTGTAATGGTGGGCGTTACAATTTGCTTTCAAACGGCATTTTTGGTAAACAACTTTGGAGATATAATAATGCTAACGGAAAATTGCTGCACTACTTTAATGGGCGTTTTAAATTTTGTTCGCCTTTTGCACTTACGTCTCAACCAGAAAAAATTTCGTAATATGATTCAACAATTTGTGCTCGACATTTGGATACCAGAGTAAGTAAAGCCTCTCATTCCGCTGTACATATAATTACTAAAATATATTTAAATTTTGTTTATGCCCAGTATCACTTGAAGTAACTGGCTAAAAGATATCCCATGTGCCAAGTCAAAAACAAGTAGACACGTTACAGTTACAGAACTTATTATTGTTATTTTGGAAAACTATAGAATTTTTATATTTCGTAGTGGCGAGGGTGGGCGAGGTCAACATTTTTCGGTTCGATCTTAAGAGGAGTTCACCCAAACACTGTCTGCCAAATTGACTCTAGCTTTACAACTGTGGGAGATATAGATTTTCGCGATTTGTGGGGCGGGAGTGGATGTGGCCGGATAATTGTCTTAACGAGTTTCAAAAGAGGTGACTAGCCATCTACCTTTAACATTTGGTGACTCTAGCTCCAATATTGTGGGAGATATACACTTGCGCGATTCGTGGACGGGGTAGCTTGGGGCGTGGTCGGGATATCAAGGTCGTTGGTGAGGTTACCATCAATCTATATGCCAAGTTTGTTGTCTATAGTTTTAAAATTGTGTAAATTATACACATGTTACCGTTTTGAGCTTTCAAATATATCGATTTTAGCGATTACGGAGGCGGGAGGGGGCGCGACCGATTAATTTTTCTGTGATGTTTGGGGGAGTTTTCGTATAATATATATTCCAAATATGGAGCCTTTAGCTTATAAACTGTGCAAGATATAGCCATTTCCGGTTTTTTAACGCGGGCGCGCTGGGGATCGTGGCCGGGAAATCAAGGTCGCCATTTTTTTCAATACCGTCGAAAAAAATTGTGTTCATCCTAACAGACCACATGACGGACATTACACAAAACCAATATACTCTTTTCACTTCGTGAACGAGTATAATTACAGTAACATATATTAGTCAACTTTTTTTTATACCTTGAATCGATTGAAAATGGGTAAATCAGCGTATAATGGTTTTGTGCAAATGTATATAACAGGCAGAATATTCTTGATCAGCATCAATAGCCGAGTTCATCGAGCCCAATCCGTCTGTCCGTCCACCTTAAAAAACGGACGGACGTCCATCGGTATGAGCACGTCGATTTCAAAGACTCCAGAAGCTAGACAGCTGGACATTTTAAGTTCGTGTATACCATACGCAGATCAAGTTTATTTCAAATCATCGATAACTGGTCTCGTTGACTTATTACCGACTATTATCGGCTTTTTTAAACTGGCTTTTTGAGCATATCTTATAAACTATAAGCGCTTGAGCCACCAATATGTCCAAGAATATTTCGGATTTTGGTAAGTGCCACGCATCAACCGCGCAAAATAAGAAGCGTTCAATCGCAAGAGCGCAGATCCATAGATCAAAGAAATGGGTTTTACTCGTTCCTTTCAACCCATGAAAGCGAAGTTGGTAAAACAACAGTGCAATCAACTCTGCTCACGTGACAACAGACAGCTAGAGAGAGAGCACGTTCATGTTCCCACGCTCTGCTTGCGGTAACTCCTGCTACCAACAACAAGTACAATAGCCTCCCTTACTACAGAACTCGCAGCAACAACAACAACTGCAGCAGTCTTCGTCACCAACAACACGATAACGACAGCCTTCTCAACTTCTGCAACGCTAGCACAAAATACAGTAACAACATCAATTGCATGCTCCACTACTAATACCAGAAACAACTACAAAATGCAAAACCACAAAAACAAAACATAACCAAAACCCAGCTTGGGCTGTGCAGACCGGCATGGATTGCGTCTTCCAAATCAAACGCAAGCTACGCCCGCAAAACACAAATGCCAGTATTAAAACAAATATTAATCGTGGTAATGATAGGTGCTAAATAACTGAGGCACACCCAGCTCAAATGCCGTTCTGCCGAATGCTGAAACTGAAAAACCTAGCGAGTCAATAAAAAGGCCACCTAACTTAAGCTAAGCTAAGCCTCCACCAATATACATTCGCGAACAAAGCTCAGGGGCATTAGTAAGCAAACTAGTTGCACTAATTGGAGATAAAACATTGCATAAAACAAATTTTTTTTCTCTAAAATAAAAAGTGCAGTACCTGTGGTGAAAACAAGTAAGAACGTTGCAGTCGTTGGGGAGGTCAACAGCAATCTAGATACCAAGTTTGGTGTTTCTAGCTTTAAATTTGTGTAATTTATACACAAGTTACCGTTCTGAGATTTCAAATGTTTTCTGATGTTTGGAGGACCTTACCAGGTCAAGTTTGGCGACTCTGGCTTTAAAAATGTGGGAGATATAGCCATTTCCGATTGTTTAAGGCGGGGGCGCTGGGGGGCGTTCTAATGGGCGTGGCCGGGAAATCAAGGCCGCATTTTTGCAGAAGATCACCAACGATCTACATACCAAATTTGGTGACTCTAACTTTAATATTGTGGGAAATATTCAACCTTAATCGATTTGCGATTTGAGGTGTATCGACAAGTTATCGATTTGCCAGCCTCCCAGTGGGCGTGGCACAAAAATCTTAACACTTTGTCTGAAGCAGTAAACTACAAGTATATATTCCAAGTTTCAATTCTCTATCTTCAATAGCGGCGAAAAATATTGCGTTCATACGGACAGACATTGCACAGAACCAATATACTAGTTTCACTTCGTGAAAGAGTAGAAACACCCAGCAAACTGGCGAGGCTACCGTACAAACAAATATGACTTCCAAATACCAGGGTATCTCTTTTATGTTATGAACTATCGAGATGGCAAATCTTACGGTGAAAGTGGCATATTAATTAGAAGTTGTATAAAACACCATTTCTCCCACACGTATGGAAAGAATCCATAAATTTGCAAGTCAGCAGCGGCACAATTACTCTGGTTCCAATCTACTGCCCACCTCGATTTTCTATGTCTGATGATCAATTTACCGGATTCTTTACCTCGCTAGGTGACCGATTTATCGCAAGTGGTGACTATAAACACACGCATTGTGGATATCGACTTGTAAACCCAAAGGGGAAGTAGCTGTGCAACGCGCCTATCAAGCCACACCACAAGCTTGACTATGCTTCTCCGGTTAGGTCTACATACTGGCGTGCAGATCCCAAACAACTCCCAGATCTAATTGATTTTCCAGTCACTAAAAATAACCCATGAAACCTGGTTAGCGCAGAGTCACTACCAGACTTATCCTCTGATCACTTGCCAATCCTACCTAACTTCCTACATCAACTACCTAACTACACGCAGGCCGACGAAGGCGCTCAAATTAGAGGAAGCAAATGCTCACCAGTACAAATTTTCCACTATTCAGAGCCCACCGAAATCGAGTTGCTCCAAATGAAACAGCTATGCAACTATGGAGTCCCACTGGAGGTGGCTGAAAAAAAAGCAAGTGCGTTTGCTGCACATCTACAAAATGTGTTCCAAACGCCGCCACTAAGTCATTCATTATTTTATCTTCATCTCGTGATAAGCTATTAGAACCTTTCCGGCCAAGCGAAATTGTAAAAGTCATTGAAGAGCAACTAAAGACCAGAAAATTACCCGGTTTTGATTTAAAAACTCCGAAGACGATCATCGAACTGCCAAGGTGTGTGGTTATGTATATCCGCCGGGTTTTTAATGCAATCGCTAAACTGGGCTACTTCCCTAGAAAGGGAAGAAAGCGATCATAGTGTTGATTCCTAAGCCAGAAAAAGATAAAACGCAGATATCGACATATAAACCGATTTGTTCACTAACCTGTCTTTCAAAGCTCTTTGAAAAATTCGTCTTACTGCGCATCACCTCCAACATCAAAATACGCAACACAATACCATTGCACCAATTTGGCTTTTCGGAAAAACTTAGAATGATTGAGCAGGTCAATCGCATCACATCAAAAATTCGTCGCACAAGTATTCAATTGAGTCCAGCTGGACGGGCTTATATACAAAATAACAAAGCCGCTACCTCAAAATATGCACAAACTGCTAGAGCCGGCTCAATCCTTTATGTCCTGTAGACGGCGCTTACAAATAAACGAACACAAATGCAAGTAAGTTAAGTTTACTCTCAACAAACAATGCTGCCCTCCATTGGTTCTGAACAAAGCACGCATCCCGGAAGCCGACGAGGTAAGCCACCCGGGTGTTCATCTGAACAGGCGGCTCACCTGGCGTAACCACATAGAAGCCATAAACTACGCACCTGAAATTCAGGGCAAGCTTACTGCACTGGCTAATTAACTCTCGTTCCCCCCACCATCACTAGGGACCGTGGTATTTCAGGAACAAGAACATTAATAGAGTCTTGTATATCAAACTTGTAAACGGTGAAATATCCCAGCAAAAAGCAAACTATCTAAATCTTTTCGCAAGATCTGTAATCCGAGTAAGCACCCATAGCCGACTTCCGCGCTATAAGCAGCCAGCTTAGGGACAATTTTTCTCGTTTAGGACCGCTTAACATAAACACAAATTATTTATTGTAAAATGAACTTAAATAAGACTTAATTATTTATTATTAGTCCCTAAGAAAAAAAGTGGAGATTCAAAAAAAAATTTAATGTTCTAAAAAAATTAAGTAGGAATGTTGCAGTCGGACTTAACCGAATGCGTGTTCTCGTTTACAGTACACAGAAGTTATTGTTGTTATTTTGGAAAAATAAAATTTTTTAATTTCGTCGAAGCGGGGGCGCGCCTGGCCAATATTTTTCGGTTTGATCTTAAGAGAAGGTCAACCAAACACTGTTTACCGAACTGTGAAAGGGGTTACCAGCCATCTACGCTTAAAATTTTGTAACTCGAGCTCCAAAATTGTGCGAGATATAGCTTTTCGTGGTGTGCAGGTTGGGAATGGGTGACCAGCGATCTACCTTTTAAAATTTAGTGACTCTAACGCCAAAATTGCGGGAGATATATGCTTGCGTGATTCGTAGGAATGGGGTGGTTTGGAAGCGTTCTACTGGGCGTGGCTGCGTTATTAAGTGAGGTTACCATCAATCTATATGCCAAGTTTGTTGTTTCTAGTTTTAAAATTATGTGAATTATACACATGTGCCGTGTGAATTATACACAGTACCGATTTGAGCTGTCAAATATATCGGTTTTAGCGATAACGGAGGCGGGAGGGGGTGTGGTTAAAAATTTTTTTCCGCGATGTTTGGGGGAGCTTTCGAATATGTATATTCCAAATATGGAGCCTCTAGTTAAGAAACTGGGAGATATAGCCATATAGAAATATTCACCTTTTATCGATATGCGATTTGAGATATATTGACATGGTATTGATTGGCCAGCCTTCCGGTGGGCGTGGCGAAAAAGTTTTAATACGTTGTTTGAAGTCGATAACTACAAGTATATATCCAAAATGGTAAGTCTCTATTTTCAATCGCGCCGAAAAATATTGTATTCATCCGGATAGTCGGACGGCCAGCATGACGCACATTGCACAAAACCAATATACTCTTTTCATTTCGTGAACGAGCTTAATTACTGTAATATATATTCGTACAATAATTGCTATTCCCTGAAGCCACTGAAAATGGTAAATCAGGGTATAATGAGTTGTGCAAATGTATGTAACAGGCAGAATATTCTTGATCAGCATCAATAGCCGAGTTCATCGAGCCAATGTGGCCTGTGTCCGTCAAAACGGACGGACGTCGATCGGTATGAGCACGTCGATTTCAAAGACTCCAGAAGCTAGACGCTGGACATTTTAAGTTCGTGTATACCATACGCAGATCAAGTTTATTTCAAATCATCGATAACTGGTCTCGTTGACTTATTACCGACTATTATCATTTTTTTTAAACAGGCTTTTTTAGCATATCTTAGAAACTATACGCGCTTGAGCCACCAATATGTCCAAAATAAGCAGCGTTCAATTGCAAGAGCGCAGATCCATAGATCAAAGAAATGGGTTTTACTTGTTCCTTTCAACCCATGAAAGCGAAGTTGGTAAAACAACAGTGCAATCAACTCTGCTCACGTGACAACAGACAGCTAGAGAGAGAGCACGTTCATGTTCCCCCGCTCTGCTTGCGGTAACTCCTGCTACCAACAACAAGTACAATAGCTTCCCTTACTACAGAACTCGCAGCAACAACAACAACTGCAGCAGTCTTCGTCACCAACAACACGATAACGACAGCCTTCTCAACTTCTGCAACGCTAGCACAAAATACAGTAACAACATCAATTGCATGCTCCACTACTAATACCAGAAATAACTACAAAATGCAAAACCACAAAATCAAAACATAACCAAAACCCAGCTTGGGCTGTGCAGACCGGCATGGATTGCGTCTTCCAAATCAAACGCAAGCTACGCCCGCAAAACACAAATGCCAGTATTAAAACAAATATTAATCGTGGTAATGATTGGTGCTAAATAACTGAGGCACACCCAGCTCAAATGCCGTTCTGCCGAATGCTGAAACTGAAAAACCTAGCGAGTCAATAAAAAGGCCACCTAACTTAAGCTAAGCTAAGCCTCCACCAATATACATTCGCGAACAAAGCTCAGGGGCATTAGTAAGCAAACTAGTTGCACTAATTGGAGATAAAACATTGCATAAAACAAATTTTTTTTTCTCTAAAATAAAAAGTGCAGTAACTGTGGTGAAAACAAGTAAGAACGTTGCAGTCGTTGGGGAGGTCAACAGCAATCTAGATACCAAGTTTGGTGTTTCTAGCTTTAAATTTGTGTAATTTATACACAAGTTACCGTTCTGAGATTTCAAATGTTTTCTGATGTTTGGAGGACCTTAGCAGGTCAAATTTGGCGACTCTGGCTTTAAAAGTGTGGGAGATATAGCCATTTCCGATTGTTTAAGGCGGGGGCGCTGGGGGGCGTTCTAATGGGCGTGGCCGGGAAATCAAGGCCGCATTTTTGGAGAAGATCACCAGCGATCTACATACCAAATTTGGTGACTCTAACTTTAATATTGTGGGAAATATTCAACCTTAATCGATTTGCGATTTGAGGTGTATCGACAACTTATCGATTTGCCAGCCTCCCAGTGGGCGTGGCACAAAAATCTTAACACTTTGTCTGAAGCAGTAAACTACAAGTATATATTCCAAGTTTCAATTCTCTATCTTCAATAGCGGCGAAAAATATTGCGTTCATACGGACAGATGGACAGACATTGCACAGAACCAATATACTAGTTTCACTTCGTGAAAGAGTAGAAACACACAGCAAACTGGCGAGGCTACCTTACAAACAAATATGACTTCCAAATACCAGGGTATCTCTTTTATGTTATGAACTATCGAGATGGCAAATCTTACGGTGAAAGTGGCATATTAATTAGAAGTTGTATAAAACACCATTTCTCCCACACGTATGGAAAGACTCCATAAATTTGCAAGTCAGCAGCGGCACAATTACTCTGGCTCCAATCTAGTGCCCACCTCGATTTTCTATGTCTGATGATCAATTTACCGGATTCTTTAACTCGCTAGGTGACCGATTTATCGGAACTGGTGATGGCGTGCAGATCCCAAACAACTCCCAGATCTAATTGATTTTCCAGTCACTAAAAATAACCCACGAAACCTGGTTAGCGCAGAGTCACTACCAGACTTATCCTCTGATCACTTGCCAATCCTACCTAACTTCCTACATCAACTACCTAACTACACGCAGGCCGACGAAGGCGCTCAAACTAGAGGAAGCAAATGCTCAGCAGTACAAATTTTCCACTATTCAGAGCCCACCGAAATCGAGTTGCTCCAATTGAAACAGATATGCAATTATGGAGTCCCACTGGAGGTGCTTGAAAAAAAAACCAAGTGCGTTTGCTGCACATCTACAAAATGTGTTCCAAACGCCGCCACTAAGTCATTCATTATTTCATCTTCATCTCGTGATAAGCTATTAGAACCTTTCCGGCCAAGCGAAATTGTAAAAGTCATTGAAGAGCAACTAAAGACCGGAATATCACCCGGTTTTGATTTAAAAACTCCGAAGACGATCATCGAACTGCCAAGGTGTGTGGTTATGTATATCCGCCGGGTTTTTAATGCAATCGCTAAACTGGGCTACTTCCCTAGAAAGGGAAGAAAGCGATCATAGTGTTGATTCCTAAGCCAGAAAAAGATAAAACGCAGATATCGACATATAAACCGATTTGTTCACTAACCTGTCTTTCAAAGCTCTTTGAAAAATTCGTCTTACTGCGCATCACCTCCAACATCAAAATACGCAACACAATACCATTGCACCAATTTGGCTTTCCGGAAAAACTTAGAATGATTGAGCAGGTCAATCGCATCACATCAAAAATTCGTCGCACAAATATTCAATTGAGTCCAGCTGGACGGGCTTATATACAAAATAACAAAGCCGCTACCTCAAAATATGCACAAACTGCTAGAGCCGGCTCAATCCTTTATGTCCTGTAGACGGCGCTTACAAATAAACGAACACAAATGCAAGTAAGTTAAGTTTACTCTCAACAAACAATGCTGCCCTCCATTGGTTCTGAAGCCACCCGGGTGTTCATCTGAACAGGCGGCTCACCTGGCATAACCACATAGAAGCCATAAACTACGCACCTGAAATTCAGGGCAAGCTTACTCCACTGGCTAATTAACTCTCGTTCCCCCCACCATCACTGGGGCACCGTGGTATTTCAGGAACAAGAACATTAATAGAGTCTTGTATATCAAACTTGTAAACGGTGAAATATCCCAGCAAAAAGCAAACTATCTAAATCTTTTCGCAAGATCTGTAAATCGAGTAAGCAGCCATAGCCGACTTCCGCGCTATAAGCAGCCAGCTTAGGGACAATTTTTCTCGTTTAGGGCCGCTTAACATAAACACAATTCATTGTAAAATAACGTCTTTATTAGATTTTTAATAACTTTAACAAGCGACATAAAAGGCTTTTAACATAGTTTGTATCATTTTCTGGATATTCTCCAAGTCCATGGTTAATGGTATCGTAAAATATAATGTAATTAGTCACTAAGGGGGGAGGTATCCAATATCCCAAATATTCCTCACCTGCGTTTGCTTCCCGCGAACCGTCTGAAGTAAGTTTGGCTGCTTTAGCTCGTATTGCTTTTAGATATCTTTAAAAAACAGAGTGACAACCCGATAATTATCGATAATAAGAAAACGAGGTTAAATATCGAAGATTTGAAATAAACTTGATCTGCGTATGGTATACACAAACTTAAAAAGTATAATTTCAGCTTTCTAGCTGCTGTAGTCTCCGAAATCGCGTTCATACAGACGGACGAACAGACAGACGGACAGAACTAGATCGACTCGGCTAGTGACGCTGATCACGAATATATGTACTTTGTGTGGTCGGAGATGCTTCCTTCTGCCTGTTTCATTCATTTGCACAAAACCATTATACCCTGATTTACCCATTTTTAATGTGTTCAGGGTATAACAAGTAAGAACGTTTCAGTTGGATATAACCTAATGCGTATATTCGTTCACAGTACACAGAAGTTATTATTGTTATTTTTGAGAAATATAGAATTTTTATATTTCGTAGGGGCGAGGGTGAGTGTGGACAACATTTTTCGGCGCGATCTTAAGAGAAGGACACCTAAACACAGTCTGCCAAATTTGACTCAAATGTAGCTCTAGCTTTAAAATTGTCGGTTATATAGCTTTTCACGATTAGCGTAGCGGGAGTGGGCGTGACCGGGAAATTTTTTTAACGAGCTTTAAAAGGGGTTACCAGTGTAGTAAGTATACCCAACATATTGTAGTTTATCTTAGTGAATGACACTTTGTGACACATTGACACTGACCCTTTTTGTGGTGGGAGTGAGGGGAGCGATCATTTAATGGCGCTACGTGATTC